>JAQFZO010000747.1:0-20937 GCA_034695885.1 Geophilus flavus | reverse complement strand
AAAAAAAAAGTCGTAGATGTGCGATTTTTGTGTATATGTAGCGAAAATATTAAAAAATGTGCGAAACTTCTACAAAAAATTCCAATTAGGTGGAATTTTGGTGGAAATTTCATTTCCTATGATGTAACAAAAAAATACCCTCCGTTTTGGATCTTGGGTGATATTGTAAAACTAATTTTGCCGAAAATGTGTCGTGACGTAGATGTTGTTAGTTTAATAATAAAAATTGATATAGTGGTTAATAGTTATAATGAAATAATAACGAAAATTCATGATGATAATAATAATAATTGCTGCACAATCGTTTAATTCCCCCCTCCAATTTGATGATCCTCTGGTGGCGAATTCACTGAGAGGCAAAACTCTGGAGGGACCTCGTAACTCCTTCACTTTCCTATTTGTTTTTTCAGTGTATCATATGTATTATAATTATATAAAAGAAGAAAAAAATGAAAAAATATTAAAATAAATAAATATTAGTATATGATATAATTATAAATATATATATTATATAGAAGGAGGACAAAATTTAGGTCACGTGATTAAAAAAATTTTTTTTTGGTATTTTCTTTTTTTGAAGTTTTTTTTGTTTTTGGGTATTAGGATTGATGTTGGGAGAGAAACGCGGGGTTGTAAATCGATGGAACGCAACAACCAAAACAGATGTCCGTGGTTTTAAGTCGAATACCCCCACCTTCCCTTTGACTCACGATCCATTCTCCCCTCGCGTTCTCTCTCTGTCTCGAATTGAAGGTGTTTTAAGCGATCAAAAGTCAAAGTCTGAGAAAAACGTCTTAGGCCTGAACGCCTGATTTTTATTTTTGTGGGTGGGATGGGAGAAAAATAATTTTTTTGGGGGAAAAAATTTTTTTTTCATGTGTGTTTTCGCGTTTTTTGCATGGCCTAATTATGATAAAATGTGAAATTTTTTTTATTTAAAAATAATGTGTAAAAAAATGAATTTTTTTGTTTGTTGTGATGAAAAAGTGTGTTTTATGATGAAATTTTTGAATTTTATTTGTTTTATTACAAGGAAATGAAATGTTATTTATATATTATAGATGTTAAAAAAACTTAAAAATTAGTCGTTTTAATGATGCAGAGTGAAAAATAATTTTTTTTGTTTTGGCTGATATTAAAATAATATAAAAAGATGCAAATCACATGTAATTTTTAATTTCTGCTTTAAATTCTTTATGGGACTTGCGGGAAAGCCCACCCGAACATTTAAGGCGGTGTTTTTTTAAACAATTTTTCTCGGTTCCATTTTTTTGTTATTGTTGTATAAAAATTATTTTTGGTCCAACCGGTTCCGAAGTAGATAAAAGATGGAAAGGGGGTTGCCAACTACCCCCGTGAGTTGTCTGCGCCGCAATGCAGAGCTCCAGCTTGTCTACGATTGGCAGAACGTAATGTTGCAGCACCTGGGCTGCGGCGAAGGTAGCCGGGGCAAGTGCAACGAGCGCGTCCCATCCAATTTGAGGGTTTGGCATGTGCCAATAATTGGCCTCGTTCGTATAATTAGATTCGGGACTTGTTTATTATGATGAGAATACTTAGTTTCATCAGATTACCATAAAAAGATTACATTTTCACATTTTTCTTATTATTAAATTCCCAAAATCAAAAAATTTATTTATTAAAAAAAAAATTTTTTTTTCTTAGAAATTATTTTTAATTTTTTATACCGGAACCGGAATATAAAAAAATCGTCACTCCAGGAAAAAAAAATTTATTTTTTATTTTGTATTTATTTCATAAGTTTTTAATATGATGAATTGACGATGCAATGGATATACAATACAATGGGGAGGGAAAAAACGTATTGAATGTCGAATCCAATTCTTTAACGCCGCATGTCCAGTGATACATGAGATAAAGATAAAGTATTCATCGTTTCCATGCCAACATCATACGCACTTGTAACTATAGGACCGACCGGCCACGCCCATTTCCACATTCCAAACCCCTCTTTTGAGTCTTTCGACATTACACGTGATCGGAGGCAATCCACCAATGAGAAATGTGCGCGTCTTGGCCCACAGCCAAGACAAGACCGAGACCTTACTACAAGACGACAAGTCTGCGTCTTCTCATTGGTTAATCTCACTTCCCCAACAACCCCCAACCGTCTTCCCCATAGTTTCCTTTTATTTTTTTATTTTTATCACCTGAGAAAATTCCCCAAAAAATTTTAAAAATTAAAAAAAATGTTTTTTCTAATTATAAAAAAACTTAATTAAATACGGTAGATGAAAATATTTTTTTCATATATATAAGAATATTTTTTAAATTTTTTTATATTTTTAAAAAAAATTATTACTCCCTGCAGCTACACTCGAGTGTTATCGACACATTCAACACCGGCTGTCTATGACGTCATATTTTTTTAACCCCCTAAAAAAATTGAAATTTTGTGTAATTTTTGAATTTCCGGTTTGTATCGACGATTTTTAATTAATTAATTAATTAATGAATTAATTGCATAGGTAAAATGTATTTATTATTCAGAATGATGAAGATTTGGAAGGGAAGGGCGGCTTCCCCTGACAACTGCAAAGGTGAGGTGATGGGGAGGGGAGGGGAGGATGAAGTCGCGTTACTGGCTCCTCGCGTTCGTAACGCGGGTTGCTTATTGGTCGAACTGGATTCAGCCCTCGAGGGAATTAATGCCATATATGGGAAAAATTTTTCTACTCTTTCCACTGATTTGTAGCTAAAGGGGTTTTAGCATCGATCCGTTGGACGGAGAGAGAAAGAGAAATCGGCCGAAACGCCTGGCAGAACGCGCGCCGAACGCTTTGCCACCTGTCTTTTACGGTGGCCATGGAAACCATTTTGCCAATTGATCGGACATCAGTCTACGTGATAGCGGGTTCAATTCCAACACCACCTTAGGGGGTGTCACCTAAAATTTAATTTTTTTTTCTGGGGGGCGGTAAAAAATTTTTTTTTTTGTGGCTATAAATTTTTGTTTCTCTAAAAATTTTAATTTTGTTAAGTTGTTTTATTTTTGTTTGATTGTGTTGTAGTGTTTTTACCTGTTTTTTTTTTACCTGTAACGATTTTTTGAGGATCGATAACGAGTCGAGCCGACATGAAGATACGGGGGGTTACACGGGGGTTTGGTCGATCTTGAGGTGTTATGAATTTACTTCCGGTTCAATTTATAATACCTGTTTTCGCAGACACGCGAGAAAAGGTTTTCGTGTTGTTCGAGTGGGTTGGAATGAGTGAAATGTGAAAGGTTGTTTTTTTATTTTATTTTTAATGGGATGGATTGAGATTTGAGGTTTTTGGATTAAATTTTGTATTTGATTTGTTTCGTTGCAGGAGAGTTGAGTTTATGATACCAAGTGTTACTTGGTTGCTACGCCAGAAACGATTCAATCCGTTATTTTCTTTGCTCAAATGTGGTGTCGGTCCGTCGGTCACCGTCAATTCAGGTGAGGAAAATCAGTTTTGTTTGGAATTTGAGGTCAAAATGACGAAGGATTTTAATAAAAATGTAGGAAAATGACAAAAGTCAATTTTTAAGCATTAAATCGATTTTACGGTATATAAACAAGGTAAAACGTATTTTTACGGTGAATAATCGTTGACTCCTAAGCATAAAATTGATTTTACGGTATAAAAACAATGCAAAACGTATTTTTACGGTGAAAAAGTGTTGTTTTCTACGTGTTTAATCGATTTTCCGGTATCAAAACAGTGTAAAATGTTATTTTTACTGCTTAAATTGATTTCAACGTAAAGCAAAATAGAATTTTTAATGTTTTTTCACGTATAAAAGTAGTCTTAATTTTTAATGTTCTCGATTTTTATTGCCGAATCAATTACGTCGTGGAGTTCACTGACAGCACCGGAAGTAATTACTATGACAGGAACCGGATTATCGTAGATTTAGTGAAAGAGAAAATTAGAAAAGTCGAGTAGGTAATTGCAAAATCTATAACAGAATTTTTCTGCTGACGTCATTTTTGCACCTCAAATCATCAAAACAATACCGTATCATTTTATTTCATAAATTTAAAACAAAAATAATAAAATTTTTTTTTTTGAATGTATAAATCGATAGCCATTTTGTTTTCTCGTTGCAGCACTTCCATTCGTCCGTGTCAGAATGTCGCGTGAAACAAATCAGTTTAAAGGAACCATGAACAAGAACGATGAACGCGTTCAGGAGGTGAGTGACGGGTTACGTCATCCACGGATCATCGGTAGCATGATGAATGCGTCGTCGTCTCCCCCTCCCCCGTCACCCCCACGGCGTCTCGCAATAAGTCACAATTACAATATCATTCCCAGAGGATTTGCTTTCTTTACCACTTTGCATTAATATTCATCACGGATTTCGCCCAAAGACGGATGGGGGATTAATTTGCATTATCTTTATGCAAATCGAGCGAATCCCTCGCAAAGGGCATTGGAAAAAAATTTTTTTTGGACGTGGCGGCCATTTTGAAGACTGACTTGACTTGGCACAAAACGTGAGGTCGGGTCTAGGTGTGGTGGTGATTTTCGCAGGCCGACTGATACAAAAATATTTTTATTTTTAACGATTATTATCAATTTTACGAGTTATTTACTTGATTTTAAAATATTTTTGTCGTTTATACAAGATTTATATGATTTTTATTATTTCTATACTGTATTTTCAGTACAGGCGCAATTTCACAAATTGGTCAATTTTGTTTTTCCTGTACCTACTCAAAAATGTTGTGGATCCTGAGGAATGAAAACAGACGAATATCGTTACAGATCTCATAATCCGGTCCACAAAACGTGTTTTGGAGGCTAAAAAGGTGAAACGAGACAAGAATCTCGTCGGCCACAAACGCGTTTTGGAGGCTGAAGAGATGAAAAGAAACGAAATTCCGTCTCAAATTTCATCATCAGTTCACAAAACGCGTTTTTGAGGTCAATTAAAAATTCGTGTTTAAACATTCGTCAATTTGACGAGTGGTTTTTCGTAATTTTCGTCGTTTCTGATTATCCGGCCCACAAATTGCGTTTTGAAAGCTGAATGGGTATGGAGAGACACGAATGTCATCACATCGGCCACAAAACGCGTTTTGGAGGCAGAAAAGTTGAATACAAACGAAATTCCGTCTCAAATGTCATCATTAGGTCATAAAACGTGTTTTGATGACGACTAACCCCGTTTTCAAACATTCGTGAATACGGCTAGTGAGTTTTTGTCGTTTCTCATTACCTGGCCTACAAAACGCGTTTTTGGAGGCTGAAGAGATGGAGAGAAATGAAATCCCATCTCATATCTAATCGTCAATCCACAAAACGAGTTTTTGAGGACAAACTCAATAATGCCTAATGGGTTTTCTCGTTTCTACCGTTAAAATCCGCAAGAAATTGATAGAATCGGTAAAAAAAATCAAAGAAATTTGGGTAAAATTCGATATTAGTCGTCCGACGAAAGTCACGTGTCACCAAACACCTGACGTTTGTCGTTTAATCAGTCCCGTCATTATTCTGTTGGTTTCGGAGTATAAGATATTCGAGGAATGCGAATCTGGGCAGTGGGGAGGGACCCCGAAGGTGGTGGTGCGTGGTCGGGAAGGCGGGAACAAACCGCAGGAGATTGAGCAGCATTGCGAGCTTTTCATGCGGATCATTCAATCAGCACGTGGCCGCGCGGAACCGGATCCAACGTGCCGGAACCGGAAGAAGTGCTCGCAACACCTGACACCCCACTTGGGATGTGGGGAATGCAGGGCAGGTGAAAGGTCAACGAGGGAAGTTGGGGTTGTGAGTGCACATCCGCTCTATTGAGTGGGAGGGTGATGGGGAGGCGGAGGGGGTAAACAAAAGAGCGAATTGACCGCCTGCAGTTGGGCTTTGCTGCGATAAAGATTTTGTTGTTTTAATGTTGTAAGTATTGAAATAAATATCGTATCGGCGTTTGCATGGGTCTAAGGGGTCAAAACAACAAAAATAACCAGAAAATACCATATGTGGGAAAATTGTCAATGAAATAAAACTGAATGAGGAGAAATTACCTAAGGATACTGACAAAATGCCAGAAATCATAAAAAAATAAAAAACCACCAAAAAATCATTGAATTCTCCCAAAATCACCAAAAGTTACAAAAATCAACACAAAATCAGGAAAATCTCCAAAAATCACCAAAAGTTACAAAAATCAACACAAAATCAGAAAAATCTCCAAAAATCACCAAAAGTCACAAAATCAGCAAAAAAATTACAAAACTCTTGCAAAATCACCACAAGTCACAAAATCAGCAAAAAAATTACAAAACTCTTGCAAAATCACCACAAGTCACAGAATCAGCAAAGAAAATCACTAAACTTATCCAAACTTGCAAAAGTCACAAACTCAGCCAAAAAGTGAAGAATGTCTTAAAATCACTAATAATTGCCAAACTTACACCAAATCACCCACTGAAACATCAAAAATCACAACCTGATCACATAAAAATTGTCTATAATCCAAAATCCACTAAAACCACTTCCAAAAACCACCACAACTCAATTTTAACCCTTAAAATCGGGCAAACTCATCCATAATAACCACTCATTTAACTTATTTTATAGACAACAAGGAAAAAACCCATAACCGGCACCACACATCCGAAAACATCTCAATGGACACATTAAAGTAATTAAATTAAATATCCCAAAAACAAAAACAAAAATAATAATAAAAATTCGCACTTTCCAAACCTCCAACTTTCCACCTTCACCCAATCCCAGGCAAATATCCCTTAGATAAAAAGGTACCCAGCCCAACAGCAACCATCTCCCAATCCAACCCACCGAAAGGGGTCGCTCGGTGAGGAATAAATTGGGGCCAGATGAGTCATGGGGATCTCGTAAAGATTAGCAACAACAGGGGGAACTCGCTCACTCGCTCGAGAGAGAGAGAGAGTAAAGCGAGATGAAGATGAAGAGTACAAGCAGGGGGTCCATGAAATTATAACACGTTGCCGGTGCTATGAATACGCTCTCTACCGGAAAATCCACCAACTAAATTCGCCATTACCCACCCCCACCCCACCACCCTTACACCAAATTGAATCATTGAACTCCCGTGTCCGTGTTTTCCATCAACTTTGTCTCTCATTTTACTTTTCTCTCTCCTGTCAAAACCAATCGCAAGAAATTACAAGAAATTGCAATATTCCTCTCTCCTGGTCTAGTTTTCTGTTGTTTGCCACCGAGAAAATTTGTTGCCAAGATACCACGAACCACTTGGCGTGACCGACCGACCCCCCGTCCCCCCTCTTCGCGTGCTTGGAGTGGAAGACCCCCTTTTGGAAACGTGATGCACGCCGGTACAGACATATTAGTGACGCATAAACCTGATACATTTAAAGAGGAAAACGAATGATGGGGGTGTTGGGGGGATGTGGGGAATCCCCAGATGTCTGTAACTTCACTCCCATGATGGAAATGGCTCGTCACGTGATCTTTTCTCTCATTTTTATGAATATATTTTTTTCTCGTTGCCCCTTTTGTGCAAAATGGCCGTCAGGGGAACCACTAACACGGGTTCGTTATTATCTTTTGTGATGAATCGCATCGACCGCCATTTTTTTTTTCTTTGGGGTGAATTTTTTTTTTTTTTTTGATATTTGTAGAAATTAAGTTTTAGGATTTTAGGTTTGTTATTTTCTTTATTAATTTTAATTTTATTATTATTATTATTAAATAGTATATTATTTTTATTATAATTTTGTTTTTTTATTATTCAACAGTGTTTTGCCCAGAAGAGAACCAGACTTTGTTCCCGTCTTACCCAGTATAATATTCGATGAAAATGAGAAAATAATCTTACGACAACCCTTTGAACATTACCAAGTTCTGCCAAAAATTAATTCTAATGCGGTATATTATTTGATTTTATTTTTATTTATTTTTTTATATACATTTTGGAGGGGAAATTTCACATTTTTACACATTTTTACACATTTTTTTCACAGTTTTATTCATTTTTTTTAATTTTTATGTTTTTTTTGTATGTAAATAATGAATAATGATAAAATTTACTGTATGTGTTTTTTCTAGTTACCTGTACCCAAATTACCACTTCCACAATTGGCACAAACACTTCGAGAGTATTTATCCGCTATCGAAGCAATCGTGAGCGATGTTCAGTTCGAGAGTGCAAAGAACGCGGTTCGGGAATTCGGAGCTTCGGGGGGAATCGGAGAACAACTACAGAACGAACTTCAAAAATTGTACGACAGAAAGGAAAATTGGGTAAGGAAAAATTCAGTAATTCATTAATTTATTATATTGTGCGATTTTTCGGAATTTCGCAGGGGGGAAATTGCGCTTCCGGTGTGGGTGATGGGGTTAAATTTTAGGCGGAGGGAGAGTGGGGTTTGTAGTCGGTGACCTTGAATTTTTAAGGTTCTGACTCAACCGGAAGTGAGCGTAAAACAGACTCGAAATTGAGTTTTCGTTATCAATTCATTAAATTATGAGATTTTTTGGAATTTCGCAGGGGAGAAAATTGCACATCCGGTTTGGTTGATGGAGTTAGATTTTAGAGGAAGGGAGAGTGAGGTGTGTAGTCAGTGTTCTTAAATTTTTAAGGTTTTGACTCAACCGGAAGTGAGAATACAACTGGTTCGAAATTGGGTTTTCGTTCGTAAAAGCTTTCCTGCATAACGTTTTGATTTTTTTTCAAATTTTTACACGAAAAATGAATTTTAACACAAGATATCGTCGTGAAAACCCGAAAAAACATTTTTTTGATATAAATTCCACCCAATTTCTCCTTAATTCGAGAGATTCAATCCCGAAATGCATCTCCCCGCTGCTCATTATGCATCATTAGCATTTGGCAAAACCCTGGAGCAAGGCACTCGTCTGTCAAAATGCTAACGACTCTAACGAGGCTAATGATGACGCATGCTATTGGCATTGTTTATTCACCCAATTCCCGACACAATGCACGGCGACCGAGTACATCTTTTTATTTCTAAACTTACACAGTGAAGCGTAAAATAAAAGAGAACTCTTTTCATTTTGTAAACTAATTAATTATAGGAATCGGCGCGAGTTATTGCAAAATTACACCATCATCATCGACTTCGTCATTAACCGGGCGAACAAATAATCTTTTAATCGTAAAATAAAATTTTATGAATCATTTGTTCGTGTTTTAGGCGTTTGACCGTGTGCCATCTTTTTAAGGTTATCCCAATAGTTGTAGTCGTGAGGGCAGCGAAGGTAATCGATGGTAACAGGATTACAAGGGGGTTGTGTTGTGTGTGGAGTGAGTGCGACGTCAAAAGACGGCATAAATCAAGTAGGTGCTAGAGGGGGGAAACGTGGACTCGTGTGTATTGCCTCTGTGCTTTCTACTCTTTTCCCCTAACTCCTTGTTCCAGCAATGAGCTAATTTACCACATGGCCCTGTTTGGAATTCAGTGCCTCCGAGGGGTGATGTGTTATTTGGTATAGAATAGGGTTGGAGATTGGTTGGTGGGTTGGGGGATTGGTTGGTTGGTGCCACCTGCTATTGGGTTGAGGTGTCTGTCTGTGGAAGTAAATTTTTGTGATTTTTTGGAATTTAGCAGAGAGAAAATGACACTTCCGGTTTGGTTGATGGGGTTATATTTTAGGGGGAGGGAGGATGGTATGTGTAGTTAGTGTCCTTGAATTTTTAGGGTTTTGATGCAACCGGAAGTGAGAGAAAAACGGCCTCGAAATTGGGTTTTCGTTTCAAAAAACTTTCCTGCATAGCTTGTTTTGATTTGATAATACAGTATAATTACGGTACATTGCTATTTCAAGGTTTTTGAATAGGCACTTCCAGTTTGGTTAAGGGGATTGAAATTTAACAGAATCTGGTTTGCACCCTGTAATCGCCATCTGCTATTGGGTTAAGGTGAGGAAGTAAAGTGTGAAATTTTGAAATTTCGCAGGGGTAAAACTGCCACTTCCAGTTTTGTTAAGGGGATTGAAATTTAGAGGAACCGATATCGGGGTGTGTAGTTGGTGCCCTTGAATTTTCAGGATATTCACTTACCGGAAATGCTCGCAAAAAATTACTCGAAATCGTATTTTCGCTCAAAAAAAGCTTTCCTGCATAGCAAATTTCGATTTTTTTTCCACTGACCTTTATCAACAATTTTTTTTCAATCATCCAAGCAAACATACATCAAAAATAGAAATTTTTACAAGCAAAATACGCCCTCTTTAGACATAAACAAACATTTACTCATTTCATTTTATCTCTTCACGTGCCATCTAATTACAAAAATTTATTACGTGCAAATGCAAATGGTCAAGGACAACGAAAAGTCCTTAAGACCCGGATGTCTACATAATTCCACATCGGATTTAAATCTTGATTGATGGGAAAATATTAAAAGGGTGATGTCAACAATTTTTTTTTTTTAGATTTTGAGTCGATGATACTTACAAGGGACAATAACAAGTGGAGGATTAAACACACGTCCAAGCACGTGCTAAAATTGCCCTTGTCGCGGTGTTGGCGTGGCAACATTTAACCCGGATGTAATTCCCGCCCTCGTATCATTGTACACATTCGCTAATCCCAATCAACCACTCCTTCATTTCGTTCATCGCCGTCCATTGTGAAAAGCTCCGCCCGGGTTGGGCTTTGCCGCGCAACTCGCGCATTGAAATGAGATGCAAATTAGCTCGTTTCACTTGTTCCAACCGCATTCATCTTAATAAAAATTTTATTTTAAACCTTCGAGTAACTGAATAATATTTTTTTTTAGAAGTAAAAATATTTTTAGAATTTTTTAGAAATTTTTAGCAGTTTTTAAATTTTTTTTATTTTTAGAATTTTTATTTTATATGTTCTAAAATGGTGAATGAGGGAATTGTGTTTGCTGATAAAGGTTTTCTCTTGGCGAGAATAAAATTGGGGAGTCATCATACTTGATCCATGGGTCATGTGGGACATGCAGTGTGAACTAATCTCCGCCATTTTGTCTAGTGGGAATTACACTCCCCCTTCATAAAAATGGTGCGTTTGATGTGTAAGATGATAATGCTGCGCTTTTTCCAGTCCTAATGGTTGTTTTGAGTGGTCTAAATAAGTGTGGGTCATAAAGGGAGGATTTTGTGTGTCTTGTTTGTGGTTTTATACTATGTACTGTATAAATGTGTTTCAAATGTTGGTTTTTTGGTTTTTCTAGGTTTATGATTGGTGGTTGGATGATATGTACATGAAAAATAGGGTGGCTTTACCAGTTAACTCGAATCCAGGCATGGTTTTTCCAAGGCAAAAGTTTAAACACGCGGATGATCATATTAAGTGAGTTATTTTGTAGTTGGAATTTTAAATGGTTTTCAATGTCTTATGCCATAAAGATGTTTCTGTATTTCTGCAATTTCTGTATACCAAATATGCAGGTTTTTTTTGCATATTTTTTTGTAATTGTTTGAATTATTTTGCTGCATTTTGCATTTTTTTTAATTTTATTGCATACCGTACTGTAGTTTTATTGTTTTTGCATTCTTTTGTAATTTTATTGCATGGTTTTACTGTTTTATAATTTATTTTGGATAATTTTACAATTTTTACAATTTCTTTATAAATTTATGTGCAACATTTTGCTATTTTTGCAATTTGTTTGCAACATTTTGCTATTTTGCTTGGTGTTTGGTTTTTTGCATATTTTTTTGTCATTTCCGAATTTTGTTGCGTAGTTTATAGTTTTGCTATTTTTGCACAATTTTACATTTTTCTGCTATTTTCAAAGAATTAGCAACAATATTTGCAATTTATGTTCGTCACACTTTGCAAACATCAGGCAAAATCCTGCACCATTCACCCAAATTATTCCAAATTCTTATTTCTTTGCAGATTTGCAGTGAAGTTAATCGTAGGAATAGTGGAATACAAACAAAGCCTAGACAAGTAAATAATAAATCTCAAATTACCTGAATTGCCATCAGGCGTTAATTTTTTATCCATTTCATGTTACCAGCGACACGTTTCCAGTGGACATGTCTGGTGGTAAAAATCCTTTTCCTTTTTGCATGGCGCAACATCATCGACTTTTAACATCATATAGAAGACCAGAAGCTCCAAAAGACATTCTTGTGTCCACTTCCCCATTTCATGATGGGTATCATATTATAGTTGCGTGCAACGGACAGGTGAGTGTCACTACTGTCATGGCAACAAATATTAAGGATATTTCATTTGTTGTTGTGCACAATATTGGTTTTGCTGACCTTGCGCAATAACACTCAGTTACAAAACCCATTCAGAAACCCAATTTCGAGCGCTACAAAAAACCACTTCCGGTTTATCCACGACTTTAAGCTTTTACACGCACCAACCCATACGCACGTACTAAAAGTCCCTATATTTTCAATACAGTATTGTATCCAAACCGTAAGTGTCATTTTTTCCCGCTTGAAGTTGATGAAAATGAGATAAAAGAAAATTTCTTAAATTTTCAAACCCAATTTCGAGCGCTAAGAAAAGCTACTTCCGGTTAACCCACACTCCTAAAATTTTACATACATCAACCCAAGCACCAGTAGTAGAAACTCCTACATTTTCAAGGTCGCATCCAAACCGGAAGTACCTTTTTTGGCCGCTCGAAATTCAGTCAAATGAGATACAGTAATTAAAATTTCTGTAAAATTTCAGTTCTACGAATTGAAGGTTACTCAAGACGATGACATCATCCCGAAAGACATGCTCGTAAAAGAGTTAAAAAGAGTGTTAAAAATAATAAAAGAAGAACCACCCGAAGCTCCCGTGGGTGTATTGACGTCTGACCACAGAGACAAGTGGACACACGCTAGAAAAATCTTAGTCAGAGGTTTATTTTGTTGCATTCAAAATTCTCTTTTTAACACATGTTAACACTCCCCTAATGACATTTTCTACTACGTATAGAAACCCTGAACGAAAACTCACTAAATTCAATCGAAAAAAGTATATGCGTAATTTGCTTCGAAGACCCACTTCCACTTTCTTGCAATTATGGGGGGAAAGCAAACGATGGCGTCAGAGATGATTCCAATCTCGCTCATCACATGTTATATGGCGGGGGAACAAAATTTAATTCTATCAATAGGTGGTTTGATAAAACAATGCAGGTAAATTTTTTTTTAAAAAAATAATATATAAATTTTTAAAAAATTCATTTTTTTTTAGCTTATAATCTGTCCGGATGGTTTTTGTGGTTTATGTTACGAACATTCAGCAGCAGAGGGCGTTGTGGTGATCCAACTATTGGAGAAATTGATTCAATTACCGTGAGGCTTGTCTGGTTTAATGCAATTAAACGAAACATAACACGAGTTTTATCTATTTATTCAGGAACGATAACGAAAACAATACGAAACAAACGACCGGCGGGCAATGGCCAATCGCTAAAAGACTGCGATGGAATGTGGAGAACGCTGACTTACAACAGGCGATTTCCAATGCAAAGCAACATATAGACAAGTAAACAAAATCACAAAATTGTTTTTAGTTACAGTATTAAATCTGTTATTTGATAACATTAGTCTCCATCATGTTCACGGTAGTAGAAATAAATGTAGGGATTCAGCCTGTTTCATTGGTTGACACCTATTATGATTGCCCTGTAGATGGCGCTATGCTCTGAAGGCCTAAGGTCCTGTGCAAATGGTGCTTGCACATGCTGGGGACCGCCATTTTGTTGCACGCCTCAAATATCCTGATCCAACTTCTATGATTTTTAAGCATGCTCACTGTTCAAAATCAAGATGGAGGTCTCCAGCAAGCATAAACTCAAGCGCAAGCGAAAGCGCTGATTTCATGTTGGACCTACGATTACACAAGCTTGTATAAGAAATTATTAATATTTTCTGCATATTTTGACCTCATTGTTCTGATCAAGTTCTGGATCCAAAATGGCTGCCCCAATCTATTATTTACAGCTTTTTTTTCTTTGAATTTTCTCATTTTAACCCATAAGTAAACATCAAACATGGTTTTAAACGCATCTATTTTTATTAGTTAGCCAGTTTGATCGGTCTATGTACATTTTCAAAACATTTCAGTTTTAGCTTGCAAAGCACTGGTGACAAAGTTTTGGTTGAGAATTAGTTCAAGGCGTCACTTCAATTGACTTACTTAAAATGGCTGAGAGTTTTCCTATCTTTTTGTCTACTACCATGATCTGGTTATCTCTATCTATGAAGGAAAACTGATTTAAGCGCCATCTGTTGAGTCATTTTTCATCTATAATGAATGAAAATGCTAGGAAAAATGATTTATTTCAACTCAAGCGCCATCTATTGACACAAATCATCACTTTCATAGATGGAAAAATAGTTTAAGGAAGTTTTGAGTCTTTGACATGACATTTGTGTTTGATTTTTCTAGATTGGGAAAGGATTTGGATTTTTATGTCTTGCGTTTTAATGATTATGGAAGGGAATTTGCGAAAAAGAATAAAATTAGCCCAGATGTTTTCATCCAGTTGGCTTTACAGTTGGCTTATTACAAGTATGAGTTTATAATCTCGTTATTCGTGCCTGTGGATATGCAATTTGATGTAATACGAGGGTTATTTATACAATTAAGGGTTCACAGACACTTAGTGTCCACATATGAAAGCGCTGCCACTCGAAGGTTTCATTTGGGAAGAGTTGACAACATCCGAGCGGCCACTGCGCAGGCGCTGGATTGGGTGAAAAGCATGGAAGGAAATTCTTCCGTAAGTCTTGTTTTGGTTGGTTTTTAAATTCGAGATGTTAGAAGAGTTGAAGTTTCTGTTTTATTTTGTGTTTTTGTTGTTTTTTGTTGTGCTGAATGTTGTTTTGGTTGTTTTTATAGGATCAAGAAAGATGTCAGTTGTTCAGGAAGGCCATTGCAAAACAGACTGAAATTATGACTAGTGTAAGTTATTTTGTATGTGTGTGGGTTTGGTGTGTGGGTTTGGTATTTCTGTAATAGATGGCAGATGTTATTTTTTTGTTTTGCAAGGAAGTTTCCACTGCGTAAAAAAAAATCAATAGTATTTTCCTCAGTTTGGAGGGACTTTTAATGGCACTTCCGGTTGCGGTAGTGCCTAGAAATTTTAGGTACTCTTACTTTGTATGTTGAAGTCGGTGATTCAGAATCGTCCAGCGTTTGAGTCAACCGGAAGTGGTTTGGAAATTCGCTCCAAATGGCAATTTTTCGAGTGGTTTTTTTTATTTCCGAGCAGTGGAAATTTGCACTTCCGGTTTGATTATGGCTTTGTAGTTTGTATTATTGAAAACAACAATAACTACTTACTTAATAAAAGCCTCTAAAATACCAAGGCCCTAACTCAACCGGAAGTGCCCCTTTAACCCCCTCTTTCCCTCTCCGAATCACATTTTTGCATGTCCCTTTTGAAAAAGGCAAAAATAGCACTTCCGGTCTTGGAAATCCCAAGAAATTTCAAAACCTCAGTTTTTTTCACAAAAAAAACAACAACTAAAAATATCAGAAACCCAACACAACCGGAAGCTCTATTTTAAGCCACTCCATTACAGTGGGAGTAAGGCAGAGCAGAGCAAAGCAATAAAACCGTTTCACATTTCACCACTAGACGTCACCACTCATCAATTTACTTTATTTTTCCCAACAGAACATCACAGGCCAAGGCATAGACTGCCATCTGTTGGCACTCAGGGAACTAGCAGTAGAGCGGGGCGTCAAAACACCACGCATGTTTGCCGATTACTCTTACGCGCAATTCAACAACTTCCGGTTATCGACGAGTCAAGTGTCCACTCAAACCGACTCGTTCATGGGATATGGCGCAGTGGTGCCCGACGGATACGGCGCAAGTTACAACCTCCAAGCGGATAGTGTTTTGTTTTGTATTTCCTCGTTTCACAATTGCCCCGACACGAACTCGGCTTTTTTCGCCGAAAACCTCGTCAAAAGTTTGTTGCATATCAAAGAAATTTTAAAATCGTCTTAATTTTCAGTTTACAAGACTTTTATTAACTCTTCGAACCCCGTAAAAGACATTTCAGTCATTTGGTTTGAAAATTATCACATTTTTATACACTTCTAAGTTGATGTGTTACCATGGATATGCCTCTATGTGCATGATTTTGCCGTCAGGTGTCACCACTTGTTTTCAGTGTAGTGTTCTCCTTGTTCAATTTTACAATAGATGGCGCTGCCGCTAACATCTAAAGGCGCTCTTACAAGGGCAGGTTTTTCAAACTGAAATAACTTTTTGATTTATGGTAAATCCA
Source organism: Geophilus flavus (assembly GCA_034695885.1). Classification (NCBI taxonomy): domain Eukaryota; kingdom Metazoa; phylum Arthropoda; class Chilopoda; order Geophilomorpha; family Geophilidae; genus Geophilus; species Geophilus flavus. The sequence goes on along the minus strand of JAQFZO010000747.1, from coordinate 4,734 downwards.
AACAAAAAAATTCAGAATTTTTTTAAAGATATTTTTATTTAACTTATTTTGGGGTTCAAAGGGTTAATTTACTCAAAAACTATTCTTCAGTTTGTACAATTACAGATTTTATTGCTGTTTTATGACTGTTATTTGTCGATTTTAAGAGATTTAACAAATTATATGACTTAAAAAACAAGTACAATGCACATGCAACGAGTCAATGCACTTTGGTTTTTACGTATTTTTTACTGATAAAAGGCCCAAAGTCTTTCCTGTGTGAGAAATTGATGAATGTATGTAATGTATGATTGTTTGAATGAATGAATGAAGAATGAAGAATGAGACGACGTCCTGCAATGGACGAGTCTTCTTGGAAATGCAATGCACCAATGCAAAGTTATTCCTGTAACTGAATATAGATAGCGTTGCTCTCAAAATGACATCGTCATCAAAAAAAGGTTATAGGAATGTGTAAATAGTAGTAAAAAAGTGTCTAGCAATAAATTGTATACGTTAAAATCGTTAATCGATGTAAATTTAGTGTAATATATAGTAGTTTTAGATTTCTAGGTGTAATTTAGTATCATAGATCGTCAACAGGTGTCTCCGTGTTAGATATAGACGTCTATCGGTAGATTTGGGCAACATATAATGCAAAAAAATGCTATTTATGATTATTTGTATATAATTCCGGACGACAAATGCAATAAGGTGGATTTATTTAGGCGTAGAATGTGAAGTAGGACTTTCAGTCACATTTTTTCGTGTAGTTGGGCAATATGAAAAAAAATATAAATATTAAATTAATTAATTAAATAAATAAATAAGTAAATAAAAATAATTAAATTACCGTAATTAAAAAATCTTGATATATTTCATCTTTAAATATATGTTAAAAACAGAGTGCTTGTTGTTTTAAATGTAATTTTATTTATGTGTTTTCTTGTTGTTGATTACGAATTATGACCCTAATAAAGTGTTTTCAATTTTGTTGCATCACTGCAAAGATATTTGAAGGAACAAAAACATCATTTTATTGGTTTAAGCATGGTTTAATCGAATCAAATCAGTTAGAAAAAAATAAAACTGCAATTTTTGTAAAAGTAGCTGCATTCAAAAGTTAAAACAAATTTGTATTTTAGACGTCACTTACTCTCATTAAACTGAGAATTACGTACGTAATGAGAACAAGTGACACCTAAAACACAAAACACAAATTTGTTTTAGTTTTTGAATGCAGCAAGTATTACGGCGCAACCAAGAAACATCATTCGGCAAACGGCGACGAATTTTCTTCACGGTGATAATAATGGCAACGAAGAGAAAAATAAAGTAAACGTGTTTAAACAAAAAGAAAATTTACACTTACGGCAGAATAGAAAACCGACTCGGCGTGGGGGCGTGGGGACGTTCTCGGTGATAAAAACCCAGATGTAAATTCGTTGTGTAAAAACTAGGAAAAGAAAAATATTACCGTAAAGTAAACACGTATGGAGTGATTGGGAATGTGATGACTTGTTGCTTACTGAAATTCTTTCATTGGTTCCTACAATTGCAGATTGCACATTGCCGACTACATGTACTTCCTGGTTTCTCCATCCACTTTGATCTCCATTCCTAACCTCAACACTAAGACATCTTTGACCGTCTGCAAGACTTTGTCCCAGAACATTTCTGTTTTATATTTTTTGAGTGCAAATTTAACTTGGTTGTAATTTGAGCATGGGATTTATTATTCATTCAACGCAAAACCAGCATGGAAGAAACATAACATAACAAGAAACATAACAAAAGTCATTCGGGCCGTAAAGCAGAGAAAAGGAATTAAAATGAGGAAAAAACACACGAACACGATCCCGAAAAGAGAAATTTTTGTCATCCAATCAAAAGTTAACGGTAAAATGGGCTTCGATGAGGAGCCTCGACGACCGGGCCTCTCGACCGGGCTTCTGTTGACCTTTAGTTCATTGTTTGTTAATTATCTATGAGTTCCTTTATTTAATAAGAACGCTTCTTTAAACAGAAGCACTAGTATTTATGTAATTTAGTTATATACATCGCCACTAGGTGGCGATGCCATGTACATGTAGTTTAAGTCCTCCTTTTATTTGTATCTCTGTTCTCTAGAGACTCTCTTAGTGCTACCAGAAGTAAATGAACACCCAGACGTATGACTCTCCCATAGGCATGCATGCTCTGAGCAAAATTGCATTGTTCATGCCCCTTCGCTTGTCATTGAGTAATTATGGCACTGCATAAAGTGGTGACTTGTGAGAAAATGAGGGGTTTTGACATTATTGCGCATGTGTCTGTTATTTCCGGTTGTGTTACGCATGCGTCGTTCGAACATTATGACGATATGGTCAGTTACTATGGTAACCATTCAACTTTTACTTAGCTGTGATTGGTGTACGAGCAGAGGCAACATCTGATGGTAAATAAGCAAACTATTTTTAATGTCACCACTAGAGTCTGCTAGTGACTAGAAACATGAAATCCACAAGAATGCTCAGCCAGCGAGTCATTCTTCTGGGTGTTCATTTACTTCTGGTGCTACTTATGGTGAGCACACACCGCTTCAAGTCACTTCGGGCGGACACACCCTTTGGTAGAGTCGTGTCGATTTAGGGTTTAACATGGGAAGAATCCCACCCTGTACTATACAGAATGGGATAAAAACTTAATATCACCTACATTAGATGATAAAAGATGTAATTTAGAGGAAAAAGTGCACAATTTTAATTTAAAGTAATAAAATTCAATCCAAAATGGCTGAAATTGAGCAGGGAATGCATTACCTGCTCAATTTCAGCCATTTTGGATCAATTGATAAATTCTGATGTCATATTGATAAATTCTGATGTCATATTGATAAATTCTGATGTCATGAATCATGACATCATGACATAACATCATGAAAAGTAGTTCTGCATTATCACCAAGAAGCATACTCTAGCCACCTTACACAGACAAATAGTGTTATTCAAGTGCAAATAGTCCACTTTTTGATTGAATTTTATTACTTTAACTCAAAATTGTGCACTTTCTCCTCTAAATTTTAGATCTTTTGTCACCTAATGTAGGTGATATTAAGTTTTTATCCCATTCTGTATAGTACAGGGTGGGGATACTTCCCTTGTCAGTGGCTACAATCACTCATGCTGATAGGCCAGAAAATCAAGATGTACTTTGATTAGCTTGGAATATGGATACGTTAATCTGGAATGTTGCCCGGCATCAGCATTGGACTGATCGTGGGCCACTATGCGGATGGTATATCACGAGTTGTTGTAGCCAATTTGGCACGAAGTACCCAATGAAATTGGCAACTTCTTGACACGAAGTTTTACTTTTGGTTATTTTTGTGCGATGTAATGTCGCATGCGACCATTTGCTGTGCAGCTAGAAATAACATAAATTAATTTTTTCCAGTTGAGTCACAGGCAAGAAAATGATTCAAAATTGCTGCCACTGAAATCATGGCTGTACAGATGCAATAAAAATTCCAAGTAAAAACATGCAAAGAATACTTTTATTACTTTACATGCAAATTGAAAACTTATACTTGTATTTTTTTTACGAATTTTAACAGCCATGATTTTAGTGGCAGAAATTAGATATACAGGTATGCACTCTTAAAATTTTTCTACACCTTGCCACCTTTTGAACACCTTTAAAGGTAAGATGTCATGTTACACATAAATTCGTTCTTCTCCACTTAAAAGACGTTCAAATGGTGGTAAGGTGTAAAGAATTGTGTGGTAAATTGTTGCCTGATTTCTAATGTTTTAATAGACAGAGGAAGAGACAGAGAGAGTATAACAATCGACCTTGGTGGTTAGCCACGTGAAAACTAATAAGATCGTTACACAGAATTTATATTATGTAGGATCCGTCAGTTGGGTCCAGTAAGGGCCAAAAGCTTCAGGCCAGTTGACACTCCAACTAAACATGTGTGAAATAATTAACCATGTCTAAAGGAATATTGTATCGAAAGGAAAGCTTAGAAAATCCAATAAAGAACTTGCATTAAGTAAAACAGTTTATTATCTGATAGACTTACTTCTTTCAGCCATTATTCAGAATATTTAAGTGAGATTGCTTTACAAAACTGAAGAGCTTAGGCTTTCCAACCAGGTTGCTTCGCAATTTCCAATGACTAGTGGCCGTGTTCACTCGCATGAATTCAGGCCAAGAATGAGGAAAATTCCCAATGCTGAGCTATTTATGTCTGGTGTTAGTACAGCAAAAGATCACTAGGTTATTGATGAATAATTAAAGATGAGTAATGATGAGTCATGCTTGGCAAAAAGCCAAACAGGCTATGCTAATAAAATAGTAAGTTTGAATGGTTCTATTACAAATAAATAGAGGAAAGACAATAGTTTAGCCTCTACAGCAGGTGTTAATATCAGATTAAACTATTAAAAAGGTGTAATTCAAGGCTAAATCCACTGTAAATTGGAAAAAAAAAGCTTAAAGGTAAATAAATCTTATATTTATGAGTTAAGCTTAGCAATAAATATTAATTAATTATAAAATGATAAAAAATCTAAATTAGAAAGGAAAATAAACATAAAACAGAAAAACTGGGTAAAACTAAAAGATAAGCGGAACTTAACTGAGTATCGGATCGTGACAAGAGAGACAGAGGGACAGAGATAGAGAGAGAGACAGAGACAGAGAGAGTGAGAGTGTGAGTATGCTAATCTGATGGGAAGGAAGAAGTACGTTAAAGCTATCAAAGAATTA
>JAQFZO010000746.1:0-20943 GCA_034695885.1 Geophilus flavus | reverse complement strand
TCGACACGTGAGTTGAATTTTTAAGATGCGCAAAAACCTCAAATACTTTTTTTTTATTGATACACATGTACCATTAATCGGTAGAAAAGTATTAAAAGGTGGAAAATGTGAGGTAAATTCAAAAAACGCATGCTATGTAGTGGATAACAACCATGAAATTCCCTTTGGAGTGTATTTCAACCTTTATGTTGAATGTATACTTCTCTAAAAATGTATAGAATAAACAAAAAGTTTATAAATGCACTTTCAAAGGTGTGTATGGGTTTAAAATTTGTTTGTATTACTACTAGTATCCAATACATGTACTAAAAAGCAGTATCAGACGTATGATAATGCAATTTTATATATTGTTTTATAGGAAAAACAGTTTTCAAAAACATGAGAAAAACATTAAAACAAAAACTTGGAATGCACCTAGTATATTCTTTTCGATGGGGAAATTAAAATTTTCCATTTTAATTTAATTTAATTTTTTTAAAGGTTGCCTATACGACGATATGTAAATTTGTCTTCAGTCGGTATTCAATATTCAGACTGCAATCAAATTCCCTCGGCTATTTCCCCCTTTTCCGAAGAACTCGAATCAATGCAAATCACATCTGGTTTCACAAATATTTTACTTTAATGGGGATTGGTGAGGGATTGATGACAAACAATGCCATTTTGGGTCGTTTATGGGGTTGTGATAACGTCGTTTGTTGACGGAAATTTTTAACAACTGTCAAACTTTGATATATTTTTTCATAATTTGGGCGTAGATTTCATTTTTGTTGATAAAAAAGTGAAATTATTTGCCCATGTTACAGATTAACAGAACTGATCCGTGATGTTGGACTCGAACGAGGATTAGCATGAAATGTAATTTGTGGTGTATTAAATAATTCATATCTTCAAAATTTCAAGACATACCAAAATTGAAAACACCATTAGAGTCGGAATGTTTACTCACATTTTAAAGTCTTTTTTTTTAAATTAAAATAAAAAATGTAAGAATTTATTTATTTAAAGTTTAAGTGCTTATGCAAAACAAGTCGATTCCACTGATAGAATCGTATATTCAAAAAATAAATTAAAACTTCCTTTGGGATAATGGAGGTTTTCAATGCCAGTCTACTGGACTGATACCTTGCTCATATTTGTTAAGTCATTATATGTTTATTAATAAGCTTATTATTATTACGTATATTGTTTCAGAGTGTTCGTAATTAATGCTGCATTGCTATGTATCGTTTAGTTGTCATGGCTTCAAAGGTAGTATGTCGTCAAAGATGCTTTCACATGGGATTTATTCTACAGTATATTTACTAGTATTTTGTACAATTTGTAAATTCAAGAACTTTAGCAGCAAACGGTTCACCTATGTTCCACTTGTTATAACGTTGTTCGCATAGACACAGCTTAGATGTATAGACTATACACAGAAAAAATAAAGGGTGTAAAATGGTGTAAAATACATTTTTACACCATAGATAATTCACTTAACACCTTAAGGTGTAAAAATGCCACCTTCAGATTATTGATTATGTCATTAGAGGTGCTATTGTAAACCAAAAAGGTGTAAAATTAAACCCCTAGATGTAAATGCCTATAGTCATGAGTATTACAGAATAAAAGTGTAAATTTACACCCAATAATTTTTACACACCTTGGTGTAAATGTTACACAAATGGTGTAACTTAATTAAAGTGTAAAGTTTATAGCCTCTGATTACTGCATCTTTGAGGAATACTTTAACACTTAAAAGGAGTGCATATAGGGACAAGGATTTTACACCTTAAAAGTGTTCTGCAACACCTTTTTATACCTTTACTTTTTACTGTGTAGCTTATTGTTAGTCCGCAGAATGGACGTCGGCAACGTCGTAATTACGGCTGATGTGTCATAGATATTGGTGTCTTTTGGACGTCATTTTTATGATGGACGTAATAAAAATGTCGTACTAACATCATTTTAGAACGTCATTTTTAGGTTGACCGACTCGTTCAAATATGACATCCAGAGAATATCTGACATGTGACACGTCCTAAAAGGACGTTAGTACGACATTTTTATTACGTCCATCATAAAAATGATGTCCAAAAGACATCAATATCTGTGGCACTTGAGCCATAATTACGATTTCGCGGACGTATTGCAAGTCCAGGTCCTGACGTGATGTAGACGTCTGTGACTTGGCTGTGCGCATTGGGCACAAGCAGCTGAAATCGCTGTTATACAGTACTTGCTTTCACATCTAGAATGGCCTTTTCGTAGAATCAAATTGCCTTAAATAACCATAATGGCAAATCATTCATGGTTTGATCCGCCATTTTTGTCAAACTTCCACGCGCGATGCATTCTGGGTAGAGTGACACGCTATCTCATCTCACGTGATCTCATGGCCTTCGATCTACTTTAAATAACTGGCTTGACTCGATCTATTTCTACCCATGACTGTCATGTTGTTTCTCTCCTGATAATTTGATTCCCTGATGTAAGTTGGAGGCACACATTTAATCCCTTTCCCTTTCCCCTACTATAGCCCTGATTCAAGCTCCGTCCGTAGCAGATCGCACCCGATTTTAAAACCAGCATTTTTAAAAAAGTAACCCATCAACGTCTCCTTTTTCAAATGCAATAAGGGACATTGCACAATGTCATTTCTGCTTAACTGAGCAAAAAACAAGAAACTTACTCGATTTTTCATTCCCAGTCCTATAATATACACATTCCATTCAAAAACAACAAAAATAAAATCAAAAATTCATAAAAAAAAATACAATGAACCTCAACTGTAGTGACTCACGAACCTCTTTAATACAACGACTATAAACCACTTTAAAAAAAAAAAAAAAGTGAACATTTCCAAAAGCACTTTTTCCAATTTCTGTTTACACTCATTTTGCCTCATTTAAGGACTTACGGTTGAGGTGTAAGTGAAAAATTGGTTACGCTGCCCGATGAGGTCACGGGCCCCGTGGCCAAATCCTTCCCTGATAAAATCCTCGAGGCGGTCGAATCGATTTCACATTCATTGCAACACCTCACAAGCCCCCGACCTTCCCAGTTCCCACACACCGACTCCAAACGGAACCTCATTAAAGAGAAACACACAGCCAACGAACCAATTAAGAAGTGCAGGACCGACAAAATGAAAAGGGGGTGTAACACCTGACTCCAAACACCCTCGAGGACCCACGAAAACACCGACGCCCATTTCGACCTCTCGACTCGTTAACAAACATCTGCCGCCATTTTTTTTCCGAGGGGAAATGAAACCAAAACGCCGCTGAATTAATTAATAAAATTCCTCAAAGTTTAAAGTAAGTTCCAATTCCGGTCTGATGATGGTTGGAGGAAAGCGAAGAGGGATTAAACGTTTGATGTTGATTTTTTTTAAAAAACCGGAAGTGATATGTGGTGACGGAAAGTATAAAGCTTCCGATGTTCTAAACTCTGAAAGTTGTACATCGAAACTACTTATCGACATAAAGCAGTTTAGTTCTACAAGCCTTTAAAGGTATATACAGTCGTGTTAAAAAAAAACACTGGATGTTCACTGCAAGTTGGGATTGAAATTGTGAGTTGTTTATTGTTTTGCCACTATAGTTGAAACACCTGACATCAACATATGTGTGGTGCCTTTGCACCACAGGAGTTTGCCTTTATTTGGTTTTTGAATTGGTACAATTTAAGCTTTGGTCACACCTATACAGGGTTAAAATCTAAGGTTAGAGTTTAAACAATGGTTAAAACCCTTAAGTTCAAAATCAAATAATGTTTGACTTTGAACAAAGAGCTTAAACGCGAACAAAGCATTAGGTACATTCTTGCAGTTGTCATTACTGCAATTGTACTGCCATTACAGTATAATGCCCGTGACACACTTGGCGCGATTCGTTGGCAATCGCAATCGGGTGCGATTCGCATGAGCATGTACACACTTGGCGCGATTTTGTGTTTGGTGCCAAACAGTGATGGCTTCGTCACTTCACCCACAATTTTCAGGATATTTTTGAATTCTCACGTTTATATTATCGTTTAATGTCATTATAAGCTCTATTGTAAATAGAGATGTGCTTTTTTTGGGTGTTTCCGACTCAATTTAATGTTTGTTGCCGTATCGGGCGTCGAAACGAGCAACGAGCAGCCATTTTCTCACCAGCGATGCTTCGTTGCTCATTTGTTTGTGTCATGTGACTCTTATCATTGTCGTGATTGGCTGCGATCAATTCGCGCAGCGAAATAGTACACACGGCAACTACTATTTCAAAAAGTAGATAGCTGCGTTTTGCGATTTGTCTGGGCATGCGCTGTACGCAGTGCGACGCGATCGTGCTCAAATCGCGCCAAGTGTGTCACGAGCATAAAGGATGCAAATGTGAACGTACACTTAGCCTCTGAGAACTCTTACCTTTAATGCCAGTTAGCTCTCATGACTTTCAACACTTCTTCTGTATGTGCCCACTTCACTTTTTATTAAACAACCAAACCTGACTCGACCTAGAAAGAGCAATAACCCGTTTTCAAATCAAATCCAAAATTAACCTGCCATAAATCTAGTAGCCCAAGATATAAATAAATAAAGCTTTTGAAGCAACTCAGTTTTAAGGTATACAGTAGATTCACACTGGCATTCACACTCGATGCAACGCAACGCAATACAAGAAAAAGTAATAACGCAAACAACCTTTGAATAAATATATTTGCAATTACTACAAGTTGGTAAAGGAACTCTAAATTTAACATTTTTATTTCGAGACTTTCAATTTTGCATCAAATTGACGATTTTGAACAAATTCATGCCATCATATTGACAATGTAAGCGCAACATAAGTTATAATCCTGTATAAATTTCTGTAAATTGCTTGCCCATTTGAACTTATCATCAACATTGTCAACGAGTCCTGGTTGGGGGGTTTACGAGGTTTGTGTTGAGCATGCGCATCTTTATCGATAAAATTAAAAGAATCAAAAGAATCAATGGCAGCTTCAAAACTACCATCCAGACCTCCACCAACATTAAACTAGACACGTTATTAATCAAATAAATAAAAATAAAAAAATAAAAAAACTAGTACCGTTCGTCGGTCGGTACGTAATATCATTACATAGGACGGAAATATTGGTAGCAATAGTCCGACACCCAGCGACACCGAAATGGGAATGCGTCGCATGCAAATGCAATCCAAGTGCGAGAGGAAGACACTTTTGTGAGGCCCTCAAGACATCTTCATTTCCGGGGGACAAATCCCCAAATAGCCGCAGACGCATCATCACTTTGAAGCGCACCTTTTATAACAAACACGGACCAATCTCACTAACAATTCAGCGAGTGTGCGCCGCCAGAGGGCCATGCGCGATCATAGGAGGCGCTGCGGCGCTCCGTATGGGCAACGGACGGTGTTCCCGAGTGCTAAAATAGCGTTCTAAGAAATAATTGAAAAATGGGCCGCCGTTTCGTTATAACGAGGGTGATGGCTGCGGCCCAGAACCATTAGTGCATCTGCAGGCTCGTGTTGGCATCTCGCTTATAATCTTATTGCGAGCTATGCGTGCGTTTCGCTTTTATCTGCGCATGCCATCCGAATGAAACCTACTTTGGGTGACGTCAGAGGGAACTGTCTGTGATTAATAACTGTAAATTTGAGTTTTAAGCGTTTTTAAGTGGAGGCAAGTTGTGTGGGGGGTGTCGTTTATTCAAATGGGTGATCGATCGATGAAATCGTGATTTGTTTGGTTTGGATGGATGAATGCAAGTGGTTGAAATGGAAATTGTTGGCTTTAATGGGTTTGTTTTGTTTGTTTGTTTCGTATTTAAGGGGTTGGGTTTTGGGGTTTCTAGGGAGTTTATATTGATGGTTTGATGAAGGTTGTAAGGGAATAAATGCATTTTTTTTTGTTTGGAATATGGAAATTATTTGCGATTTTTTTTTTTTTTTTTTTTTTTTTGGTCAAGTAATTGCCATCTGTTTTATTATTATTAGTGTCATAAATTGTCTTTGCTTTGTTTGTTTTGAAAAATAATTGTGTTAATTATTTAATCCTGGGGTTGGTAGATATTTTCAGAGTGAAGTTGGGTTACTGGTCGCTGCATTATTGAAAATTCATAAATTTTAGAATTTTAGAATTTTAGAATTTTTTAAATTTTAAATTTTTGAAGTTTTGAACATAATACTTATTCTTGTAATTTCTCAAATTTTGTTTTAAAAAAATGAAAATGTCTACAAACTCATGAAATTCAGTCCCATTCACAACACAACTGACAAATTCCACCCATCATAACACAAAAACCCATACTAAAACCTCAAAAAATTTCCCATGTCAAGAAGAATAAAAAAAATTCAACCCATCAATTTCACCTGAACCAACCCAAAAAAAAAAAAAATTAATTCAACTCCCAAAACACATGCAACCTTATCATTGTCATTCCTTCATCCAACCACCCAACCAACCAACCTGCAAAACTAAATGAAAAAATACTCAAAACAACTGATGGATGATTGTAAGCAAGCAAGAAATAAATTTCATAAAAAAAAACAAGTCACGTGATTAATATCCGCACACCAGGCGGCGCAGGCGGCGAGGATGAAAGCAACCCCCTAAAAAAAAATCCAAAAAAAAAAAAAAATTAAAACGATGAAGTGCAGTCTTAAAATTGAGAATTGAGAATTTTCCCGTCCCTATGGAAACTGTATTTTCAGATTTGTTACACGACTTGTTTTCCTTCTCTGCCTCCGATAAAAATAAAAATAAAAAATGTTTGTCGTATCGAGGGCTCGAGTAGCATTTTCTCTCTCACTTCATATTTCATCCATTTGCTGCCATAATTCAAAATGATCATCTCCTTCCCGACCCCACCATCCGCCTATCTCTCGGGTCCCATTTCGTCTAATTAGTAGTCTCCACGAGATGGCGCCGCAGTCCCTTTTACAACGAAGCCCATCTCGCGCGCTCTGCACTAGGCAGCGCTTTTCCCGTATAAAAGATACCCGCGGACACGTCGAGGGAACCCCGACAGAGGTCGGCCTCAGCGTCGGTCGGCCGTCTTTTCTATTTTTCTCATTTCCCGCAAAATGGTCACCAGGGGGGGTGTCGGGGGAGGGGAGAGAGAGAGAAAAGTGGACGGACGGACGCGCGTCGAGTGCGGAATAACTCAAGAAGTGGGGAACGAGTGGGAAAATGTCACGCACCAATTGACCTTTTGAATGTAGCCGTGGAAAAAGTAGGGGGAGGGAATTAACACGATTGAAAAAGAGGCGCGTGAGGAGGCGTGGATGTGATTGTGATTGTGATGCGGGGTTAAATGGGAAATTGGTTTCGATGAGGTTAAAGGGGGGAGTAGGTGTTTTTTTTTTGGTGGGTTTTTTTTATCGGGGGAATGGGGTCTGGTTGGGGTTGCGGGTGGGTGTGTGAAGGGGTTTTTGGTTGGAGTGTTTTGTTTTGGAGATTTCAGGGTTTTCGGGTTTCGCGTGATGGAAAATGTTATTTCAGCATTACCGTAGTATTTCTGATGTGTATTTACATCTATACTCATTAATATTCAACTCTGCATATAAGTTTGTGATGCCACGTATGGGTTTCTGTAGTTTGTGATTTGTTAACGCCCTGTGTGATGACATCACTATGTTTTGGTCCGGGATATTACAGAAACTTTCATGTTTTTTTTTAAAAATTAGTTGTTGCCATCTGGTGTCGAATGTTGAAACATAGAAGAGTACGGCAATGGCAATATCGTGATGGAAATCTGATTTTACCTTTTTGCTTTCGTGTCAATGGTTTTCAGAAAAATCCGTATGAAAAAATGTGGTTCGGCACATCTTTTTCGAGTCATTTCCTGATGTGGAAATCGCTGAAATCGGCGACAAATAGCGAAATTGAAGAGAGATTGCGCAATTACACCGGCAACTCTGCAGAGGCTCTGTAGTCTGAAACAGTGTTCCGAAAGCAAGCGGACTTGTCACATGATTTAGACGCAATAATTTATTATCAACAGAAGACAAGAGACGCCGCTATGCTACTTTGTCATGACAGCCAGTGATGTTTCACTTATGATGAAAATTGCTTCAAAAAAGCTAGATTATATTTGTACCGCACAGTTTTTCATACTTACAAAGCCAGACCTTCTGTGCTGTGAACAAGATAATAGGGAGTTTGCGTAAGGCATACTTATAGCAACTTATAAATTTATACATATAACTTATAACGTATAGGCCATTGAAAACTGTTAGCATAAGTTATAAGTTATAAGTTGCTATATGTAGGCCTTATGCAAACTCCCTAATGTACAGTTAGCAATACAACACTTACGTTTAGGCCATATACAAAGAAGTACCGTATTCTCAGTTTTTTGTGTTTTGTGTCGTCTGCTACATGATTACATGACTTCCCTTGATCTTTTATTTGGGGGCAGATCTCCGGTATTTCGCTTCTTTCAGGCGAGTGGTTGGTTTACGTAAAAGGCTATCAGTTCTATACGGTATTTATTGTAAGCGTCTTAAGCTATAATCACATTTACTGTACGCTTGTGCAAATGCAACTGCAAGGTACATCGTGAATGATACGCAAGTCGTAAGCTTGCGTACACAAGAATTACAAGAAAGAAACATGCTGCAATACCCAAGACACAAATGTCAGCCAGTGAGAATTCAAGCCGATGCCCTCTCGTACCCACCTTGATTTTTGACCACTTTACAACAATGGCGGCAAGTTAATGTAATTTTTATCAATTTTGTAAATCTTGGTCATTTTATTGGTCGGTTAAACATAGCGGCTTGCGTCTCGGATTACTTGTGTCTGCATCCTTGCGATTGCGTAAGTAATGCTTACGTTTCGCAACATTCATGTCATTACAGGATGTAGAACACATGATTTCTTTCCAACAAATTTTTTAAAGTCAAATGGCAAACCGTACATTCATCGAAACTACCAGAAGACAATATTTCTATCCATTTGTCACATTTTACAACAAAAAAACTGTTGATTTCAAGGGTCAATCATTAAACACACAAATAAATAAATTCAAGTTCACTTCAGAATACAAACCCCAAAACCTTCCCACCTCCCAAACTTAATTAGATACCTTTCCACAACCTTCCCTTTAAACGAGTTCAGCACACCAAATCCAACACACAAACCTCCACTGACCCTCCTGGGCCAACTCCTATGGCACCAAATGAGAGCTCTGGTGGCTTAGTTACAAGTTGCAGGGCCAAACTCACTTTCACTCTCACTCTCACTGCATTTCCAACTTCTTCCAACTTTCTCAACTTCTTTTTTCTCAATTTCCCACATCTCTCGCTCTACTCTACTTTAACAAGAAAATTGATGCTAAGATGTTTAATCATCACTCTAACTTCCAAAACAATAAATTTCATTTTTATTTTTATTCCAAAACATGAAAAACATCACTTCATCTTCCATTTTCATTCCCACCAGAAAAAAAAAATTTCCCACTGGATGAAAACATCTGTCAAACAATTTTTTTTATTCTTTATAACTACTTACACACAAATTGATTAAATAAATAAAAAAAACAAAAAAAAACTGCATCAACAAACAGAAGAAGTAAATTAAAACTTCTCAAGCAAAGATTTGGTCTTCATTACGTACTCAACGTAGAAAAAATCCTAATGATTAAAAAAAAAAAAAAATCAACCAACCAACCAACCACCACGCCCATAATTAGTGTCTGGAACAATTCATCACACTATACATAAATATTCACTTTTTTTTTTATTTTTCTAATGTGAAAACGCAAAAACGTAAAAAAAAAAAAAAAACCGCCATTTGTAATTTGCGTAATTAAATTTGAGACGGGCATTAGTGATGTTCCAACTCAATTTGGTGCTGGTGGAATTATTCAGTAAGAAAAACAAAGCGACAAGAGCATCAAGGATAATTTGTTGTAGGGTTGGAGGTGTCGGGTGAAATGTGGGAAGTGTTTAAAGGCGGGAAAAGGGAGAAACACACACCACACAGTACATTGCTGATTTATGCAACGACACCTGAGCGCAGACGCCGTTGCCAGATTGGATGGCGTCTTCGCCCCTAATCCTTGCGACGATCATTTCACGTCGTCCCCTTTTTTCGGGGAGTTCCTTATTATCGCCCGTGTTTTCAATTAACTACACGAGGTGTGCGAAAATCCCCAATTTCACACGAGCGACACACGTCATCGATTACGTCATGTCATAATATTTTTTTTTTCCTTTAAAGGGAAAAAATGTCGTAAAAAGGATTTTTGGGTCGTTTCTTTGGAGTGGGTTAAGGTTTTTGTCGTAAAGTTGGGATTGGGGTGGTGTTTGATGCGAATTCTTGGATTCCGCCAGGTGGCGCCAATAATTATTATTTTTTTTTTAATATCAGAATTCTGGATTAAAATTCGACGATGTAAAAACTGACTAGATTTAAGTGAATTTTGTATCGAATCTTTGTAATTTATTAAAAACAAATATAATCGAGTTAAAATGGGATAATTCACTGAGGCAATGCGTCCAATGCGGTATGAGATGACGTCACGGTTTTATTATTAATTAATAAATGAAATATTAAACTTATGTTTTTTTTAACTCACTTAAAAGTACGAATAAATAAATATTCTAAAATAAACCATGAATTTTAATCTATAATTCCAGGTCACGTGATCGAAAACGACGAATCACGGAGCGATACCCGATCGCCGCCATGTTGATGTTTGTCGGGTGAACTGTTTACGCGCATTAATCTCGTTTTTCGTGTGAAAATACATTTTTACGGTTCTACAGTAAGTAATACTTTAAAATTAGATACAAATCATCAACATTAACAAACCTTTTTCATATTTCAGAGCGTTGATGGATGGAAAACATATTTTTTCGCGCTTTTTCGATCTTTTTCGGGATTAAAATGTTGACACCGTAAGTATCATTCACTCGTATCGAGTAGAATTATCTTTAAGTAACACGCCCTTGACGAGTTGCACGCGAAAGGATTATTTTCCAAGTGACGACATGACAAATTTAATTCGAAAACGAGAAAAACAATTTATCTGTTTGTAAAAATAATGAGGAAAATTTTGACAACAAGAGATATTAAATTAATTAGCAAGGTTTGTCTCGATTGCAAAATGAAATTTCGCAACTTAAACGTGCAATTATTAAATTTGTCATTTTGTGATTTGAATTTACAATGCCACCACCATCCATTCGTGCTTTGAGCTCGGTGAATAGTAATGTCGTCATCAAAGTCGAGTTGCCTTTTGATGGCTCTTTTGGCATTCTTGACGTGCAAATTGTCTCGTGACCCGAAATTTGGATTAAAACTGGACTCATTTAATGAAACTTGCATCGAACCACAAGAAATTGGTATTAAATCAACTTTGATGGTCTTGGCTCGAGCTTGAGAAGTGTTTTAAAAAAAAATCTCGAGTAGAGTGAAGCAAGCTGTTGTGTCATGGGTTGTTGAAATTTGTTCCGAGTCGAGGAAATAATGAACAACCAATGAGGTGCGGCTTGTGATTTACATATTTTGTAATAAGGAATTTGCATAATGTGTGATGCTCATGGAGAATGGCTAAGGAGTGGTTGAAGGTCGATCAATTTGGTTAGAAATTTGTGAAATTGAGGATTAAAAATTATGTTGACATGTTGGTTGTTTAACACTTTGTTTACGTGGCATAAATAATCTGAGTTAAAAAAATCTATATTGTAAACGAGGCTGCACTGCAAAATATTTAAGCTTTAGACATTTGAATCTGATGTAAATTTTGGACAAAGGTAGCCTTTACATCAGATTTACAAAATTGAATTTACTGTACAACGTTTAAAATAGATGTATAAATTCATATTTTACATCAACTTTCCACAATTTTACAAGTGTGAAAGCTCAAATTCAATCTATTTTAGGCCATAAACGACTTATGACTTTAGATGATGCAGATTGGTGATGTTTCTTTTTAGTGCGCACTTTTCCAGTAGTGACCTAGTAGGTACTATTTTTTTCTTCTTTATTTATACTGTGCAGCAGGCGATACAATACTGTTTCTTTTTAAGCGATGCAATAACGTCACTTCCGGTATTCGCTGACGTCATTCCGCGTTACATTGGAGTCTATGGCGTAGTAAAAAGAAATACGACCAATTTGTGTGATCATTGGTGGGGAAATGGCGACACTGATGTTCCATTCGATGTTCATTGGATGGTGGGAAAAACCGAATAAAACACATACTTAAATTAAGTAACAAGAACATGTAATGACAATATTAGGTAAAATAATGAGAATTCTAAAATTTTTTCTTAAATTTGCATGCATACTGTTCTTGGCAACTGAATAATGTAGGGCATTTATTTAAACATCAGCCAATTTACGAATTTTTTCAGATTATTCATGCCAGGTAAACAATGCTGCTCCAATAATTGTGGGTCGCACAACTGTGGTCAGTCACACAATTTCAATTAAACTTTGTAAAGTACATCTCCTCCCATGTCTCGAAGGCATTATGGGCTGGTTGTTAAAAACCTGAATTAAATGCATTAAATATGAATTAAATGATTAAACGAAGTGGATGTTGAGTGGTGTTTACCTTCAACACTGCTGACACTTGTAGCTCTCGTACAAGTCACATTTAGGCTTATGTAAGTTAAAGAGGGTAACCACCAGTAGCAGTGTAAACAATTCATCAGTGCTGTGGCCATAAAATGAGGAAACGACGCATTACTGCATTTATTAAATACTGTAATCGTTAGTGTTTCCAATTGTTACAGCTACCTTATATACGGTAAACTAAAATTTCAAAATTTTGTCCTGACCAAAAGTGCTGTAAGGTCAGAGTTGTAAGAAAAGGAGTGGAAACCCCTTGCTGACGAGTTGACGAAAGGGCAAGTTCTGTCAGCACTCAGCGCAAGGCGCTTAACGTAGGCCTCAATACCCAATGAAGGCCTCAATTGAATCATGGGACGCTTCCACCATTTTCATTTTTCAGCTGGCGACTATATTGTGTTATGATAATACAGTACAGTATAGCCTTGTCTTCAATGAGTCTTTCATAATTAAGGTCATATATAGGCTTTTTCAATACTCTATACGTTATAACTGTTGCATTGCATTGTGGGCAAGGGTTGCTAGCCAACAACCTAAACAAATGCTGTTTCAGCCATGTTGAGTCTCACTTATGCTATTTTCACCCAGTTCCCCTAAATGTTTGGGGTATTTTGGGGGTTGTGTGTTGTCTCGTATGGTTTTAAGGAGGCTTGGGGCAGTTTAGAATAGTTTTTTCGGAGTGCCTATTTCGACGAATATTCGTCAAAACCTCCAAAACCCATTTAAATCCATGGTCCAAACCAATTGACAATATGGCATTTTTTTTCCCCTTGAGCTTCTAGCATGATGATTTGCTTGGCTTCCAGTAGTGCATCTGAGCTTGTACTAGTAGCCAGCCATGTGTTTTACTTTCAACGAACTACTGTACAAGGGGCGTTAATTTCAAATATATTATCTCATTTAACGTTGTTTTTTGGGTTACGTATGCTTACCGTATATATTTAGGAGAGATGTGATTGGTTTAAATTTGCGTATTCCAGCTGTGGTGGAGAAAGTTACAGCTACATTGCTTCAGCTCTAAGGGTAGGGGTATTTGTGTACATTTTCATCATTGCTAGTAATCGGCTGGCAAATCGTGACCCAATATTCCAAGTGTTAACTCCTCGTCGACGCTACAACACACCATAATGACTCGGATTTCAACGTGAACGCTGTCATCGCAATTCAGAAGCCATTATTTTTTCTACTCATTTTTGAAGCGCCATCTAGTGCCAACATTAACAATTCCCCATCTTCCCTTAAAAAAAAGCGAGAAGGATTGTAAATCCCACCATCCAATTGAAGTAAACTCCTTATTGATTAACCACATCTGTATCTTCCACAACCTTGCTCTTAATTCTAATTGCTGCTAATTCCGAGACTTAATCATCCACTCAAGAGCACTTGTTAGACTGGATAACACGATTGCTCTTACATGGTGAAAACATTTTACCTCTCTACACAACCTACGAAAACAGCCCAACATTCAATTTTCTCCTTTTCTCCACACACACTACACCACACACACCCATATTGCCTTCTGCTGTTTGTACAGCCCAAGAAAATTCCAGCAGCCTCGCGTTGCTGCTCTTCTATGTTCCAGCAGCTTAATATCTTGTTTCCAATTAAAACCTAGAGGAAATGAAGTAATGAGAGGGGCCTAAAGTGGCAATGATGCTGCTGCTGCAAGCCCAATAATACTTTGTGTCCATTTGCATAAATTGTGTGTTAACCAGGTTTATTCTGAATTTTAAATGATGTTTATGCACAATAAAGAAAATTAATTCCGTCAAAGTTTTCTAATGCAAATATGTTTTCTTCCAATAATTTGTGTAAACCAGATTGTCTGTCCATGGGCTATTTGGACCGTGGGTCTTTTCGTGGCGATCCGGTTGACCTTTAACGAAGGTAACAAGGCGGTTGGTTGTTCGACGAGGATGTTTGTTCAAATGTCGATGAATCGTGCCCTTGGTTTGCCGCGATGGGAGTTTGTCTTGGGGCCAACATGGAAAGGAAGATATCGGGTGCGATGAATAATTAAAGTTGTCGGGGAATTTGGGTCGTCTATGAAATTGTTGGAAATACAACTTTGCACTCGGTAAAGAAACCAGCAGCTGATAAAGTCGATCGACTGGCAGATTATAACGACAAAACCAGTAAAACCCTAGGATTAGTTTATTTGGAACACCAGGGACATTAAGAAGTTGATTTTGGGTGAACGAGACGAAGGTGGACAGACAGACTGTCCCGTTCGCTCACATTTTTCTTAAATTATGAAATTTAAAGATGGTGGATTTTGCATGAAATTGTCCCTAGGTGGTGTTACAATCCTTCCTTCAAATGTGCGTTGACCCAACATGGCTGCCAAAATGTTTGTTTGGATTGTTACCTAGCAACCCTCTTCCACAATGCAATGCGACAGAGTTATGACGCGCAGTATTGAAAAAGCCTTATAAGCAAAATATTGGTGAAATGAGATTAGCACCAGCTGGTGACAAAAGATGGCAGTTGCGATATCTTTAAATTTCGCCCAAAAGTTTAATTAATGTGGAGTATAAAGATATTTTGTTCTTTGAGATTTGGTTCATTCGAGTGGCTGATCCGATCATCCAAAATCTGCTCTACTTCATGTTTAACTTACCGTATAACCTAAGTTGCTGCTGTTATGTTGTTTACATTATTTAAATCTTATTTATTTTGCGAAAAGCGAGTTTCTTATTTCAGAATCTCTTGTTGCCTTACAGCTATTATTTCATTACATTCAAGATTCTTAAGAATAATTTACTGCGCTGTGATTTGATGACTCGAATACTCCTAAGTTAAAGATGGAATAGTGCATGGATGATTCACTGACCGAATAAGTTACAAATTCTCTAATAACACCTATAAAAGGGTGTATAATAGCACAGTTAAAGGTGTACAATCTGGAAAGTATGCTTTTAACCTTTAAAGGCATACGCCACAAGAAAAAAGGGTGTAAAACAACTTTTACTTTCTTTATGCGTACATGTAGATTCTAATTTTCTCGCATTAATTAATTAGGGTCTTAGCGCAATCTCGTACAATTCCATTTATACGACGACAGACAAGAAATAATAATTCGTTGATTTGTTGAAAGCTTTTCTCAAACTTAAGTTTGAAACACCACTCTAAGCTGGATTCATGATGGCCGACACAGATCAGTTGATCAGTCCAAAATTTCCCATGATGCAATGGGGTCCAACAATACAACAAATTTGTTGTGCACAACAAGCCGAGACGAGACGTAAGGACATTGTGATGCCACAATACACAATTCGTACAACTGATGACATCACAAAAAGTCCCAGTCAACCCAAACTAGTCAATGAAGAGTGAAGCAAAGCTGCCTATATTTTCCATTCTTGTTTTCATATGGGCTGATCACTCACTATCTTCTTGTAAATTGAGTTCGAATGATGATTGCACGATTAATAATTCTATGGAGGCTTCTTCTAATTGGTTTTTGGATTCCAGTGCCTCAGAACATATGTATATGACTGGATTAGTGGGTGGTTTCAAACCTACAGTATCACCTATCGTCGGAAAATGGAGTTGTGAGAGATTGCGCCGCTAACTCCCTGATAGAAAGAAAAACTTAGTGAATTTGCACGAACAAACGAACGAACGAACGAAGCTGCATTCGTAGCTTCTGTCGTGTTTTAGTTAGAAATGTAACTTGACAACATACAGTAGAACTTAAACATAAACAAACAGTAGTGCCACCTATAGTTCAGCTTTGTCGTGCGCTTGCGTGCGCTTTGTTCGTTACAAAGTAACGCATGTGTTCACACAGACACTACGCACACGCCAGATGCAACTGAATGCTGCATTGTGGGTAATCAAGGAGTGCACACAACTGGTAAGCACAGAGCACAGAGCACGCAGCATGCGGGACCGTAGCTAATGAGAAGTTTACTCTAGACACCGGTCACAACTCGTTTAAAAAATGGTGTGAAGTATGAACTAGTGTGAACACAGTTGCATGTTCCGTGATCAATGTTCCTTCCATCAGTGTGAAAACAAGTGTGAATCCAGCCTTAGGGTAAACTTCGTAGCTTCGTTCACAAATCAGCGACTACGACCTGACCAGGTTTTTTGTTCGTTGCTTCGTGACGAAGTTTTTCTAACTCTATCAACCAATCAGAAGAAGGTAAAAAAACCAGTGGTAAAAATGGAGATTGTATCAACAACTAGTTTTCATAATTGAATGAAAATGGCATCAGTATCGACATAGCTGCTTTATGCGGCTCACCGAATTCAATGTACAGTAAGCATCATCGTCATCATCATCCATTATTTAAACGTAGTCAAATAAAATAGCAGCTTACAATTCCTTACTAGAGTCAAAGTTATTGCAGCAGCAATTTCTTCTCTAGGGATAGAAGGCAATGCACTCACTTCATAATCATTCAAAAGCTATTCACATAAGAAAGAAAGAAAGAAAGAAAGAAAGAAAGAAAGAAAGAAATTGCCTTTTAAAACACTACACACGATTGTTCCAACTCCCACTAGAAACGAACGAACGACATTAAAGCATTTTAATATAATTATATTATTATAATTTATTTATGAAAACAAAAACAATTCATTAAAGATGCATGCAATTTTAAACAACAACCTCTTGCATACAACAACATGATTGTAAATTACATTCGTCTATCCATTAAGCTCGCTGCACATTAATTTGTTATGGCAATTATAAGGATTATTTTAAACAACAATTGCTAAATTGGCAACGACAATTAACTAGATACGTACGTACCCGAATTAATGTCTAATTAAGCTGCTTACCGGTAAATTTTTATTCTAATTCTAATCATCAGATGTTCGAACGGCACGGGACTGGGATGCAAATTTATCTTTTTTTTCTGGACCTGGATGGGACTGGGACGTAAATATTTTCCAATTTTCGGGTACGGGACTGGTTTTGGTTTGGTTACCACAATTTTCATACTTAGCACCCCCAATTTGAATAAGTTGATGAAAACTTATCATGTCGTACGATCTTGAAATGGTTAAAACATCATTATAATTGCAATTCAAGGGATCTAAACACCTGTAAGAATAAAATTTATAATTAATTTAACCATACATCATCACATATTTATGGATAACATTTATCCCTCATGGTCGTACTTCACGATTCAAACTTAGATAGAGAAGAATAATGGCGGCTGGCTTTTGATTTCTAATTACGCAGGAATTTGGTAGTATAAACGTGTTTACATCAGAATATTTACACATGCTGGTCAGCACGTATAAGTATTCTGGTGTAAACTCGGTTGCACTGTCAAATTCTTGTGTAAATGGGAATTTCAAGGAGGTTTCGAGTCAATACACGGGTTTAAACCTATTTACACAAGTGTACGTTACTTTTCGAACCTATCGGTTGTTAGAAAAGTTGTTTAAATACATATGTTTGTTTAGTTTCGTACGATCCTTCGGTAAATGTTTGTTTGACATTTATCGTGTTCGACATGGCTTTGGAAAATGAGGAAATGTATTTTCTTATGATTTGATCTCTAATTATTGAACGGGGGGGGGGGAGAGTTGGAAAGGTGGAATTAAAAAGACCGAATGCTGTCATTCAAAATTGGTTTCCTCGGTTGATATTTTCTTCTTCGATTGTCAATGATGCGCTCTAGGTTTATCTAATTTAATCTTGAAATTTTTTATTCCAGAGTAATGATTGCATAATCTGAAGTACTACCTACTGACCGCATAAATTCTCGAATGGCATCTTTGTCACGGTAAGCTTTTACAAATATTATAAAAATTTGAAGAATGTCAGTTGTATACAAAGTAGGATAACGACACAAATTTGAACCATTTTTGATGCATCATTTAATATTTGGTATACTGTACTGTCTCATAATATCAATTTGTTTGGTACATATTCCAAACTTTCTTTTCTTCCGTCCTCTTAATTGCAGCGCAAACTTATGTTTTTTCTACAATCTAAACAACTTTAATCCTGTTTTTCTTAAAATTAATCCATATTAAGAATATGAAGTAACATCATTTTTAGATTAGGTTTGGGGTGTTCTACAAGTTTCTTTTTAGAACTTTTGCTTTAGCTTGGATTGGTTAGCGAGATAGTAAACGAAAAGTGCATCGATGCTGCATGTCCAACATTAAATTTTTTGATGCCATTGGATTCGGAACCCATACCTACTTTGCTGTTGGCTAATCTGTTTGGCTTTCTAGAAAATTGACTCGTTTGTCTTAAAATAAACACACTGGATAAGGATTAAGGTCAGTCAGCACTCTGTCTGATCGATCCCTGGAATTGAATTTGCCCACAGATTAAGTGTAAGTTTCAGAAAAAGTGATATTCTTAAAACCCAATCATTTCATTACTACCTGGAAAGTGTGCGGTGAGTAGTAAGCTTCAGGTGGGAAAGTTAAAGTGTTTAAAGACACCTGTCGTCGATGTAAACGGAAACTTTCAATTCAGAAGGTTACCTATTGAGAATAAGTGACGACAGACAGACAGACATGGCTTATAAGGTTGCCAGTGGCTACTCTAGCAATATGTGACTTGTCAAGAACAAAATTTAACAATAACAAGACACACTAAGACCCAAAATATACACATTACAACTGTTGTGTAAGTCAATTTCCAATAATTTCTATAATTGGTCGAGTAATCTCCAGCAATCGCATTAGACCCGCCACAGTGCTCGTAGAATACGTTGATCATCTTTAATGACAATAACAATCAGCCTGTTGTTTCTTCTGAGATATTGACCAATAACATTTACACATTCGTCTCTTATCTACGAGAAGAAAGAAAAAGACGCTGAATCACTAGCGGGCAGACCGGAGAGTGAGTCTGTCTGTCTGCAAAGCATTGCAGTAGCAGCAGCAGCAGCAGCCGGCTTTACCCTATCTTTGTCACCATCTAAAAACTACTTGGCCAAAGTTCAAACTACTTTTTCGCATGATGTCACAACCAGAGAAGGAAATGACATCAATCTAGGAATCCACAAACATGCAAAACGATTTTGTATAAAGTAAAATTGCATGGGATCACATCGCACGACAAAATTTTTTTCCATTTCCCATGATGGTCATGGGAGAATTTTAGGGTTTCCTTTTCCTAAGAAAACATTCTCCGCAGAGAAGAAGAAGAAAATGCTGACCGGCAGCACTTCTCTTTTCATTGTTCGAGATGAAAAGACTCGGGTCTGCTGGATTTTTTTTCTGTTTTGCCTCACTTTGATGGTGATGGTTTAATTGGTCAGTGTTCGGAGAGACAATAGGCGTTTTGAAGTGAAAAACTTCACAATTGTTATATGAATTGTTACAATTTGTGCATTTAACTTTGGTTAAAATTCGAATAATTCTAAGTGCAAACGGCATTGTAGTTGATCATATCTCGTGTTATTGCCACCCGGGTGTGTACTCGATCTCATTAGAATTTAGTTTTGCATTTCGGCGCAATCTATCGACATTACTGAAGATAATTCCAACAAAGATTTTTATGACGTGGAATGAACAGACCCACTCTAAAGATGTTTCATCATTACTGAATTTCCTAAGGAAGTTCATCGAACAAAATGAAACAATCAAAGTTTTACAAAACAAGCCGATCAATCAAATGAAAAAGTTAGACAAAATCAGGTTGCAGCTGTACAATAGTAATGTGATGACAAAAATCAAAATCAAAATTTGATTTTTAACTTTGAACGCGCTTAACGAAAGCAATTGTGTTTAACCGCTTTATCTATCATATAGGAGCTCACGAACACGTGTTTCGTGGGTTTTATTCATGTGCATGGGCAGCAGGAGCTCATCTTGGCAGAGTTCACCTCACGAGCAACAGGAAACAACTTTATTATCACCTAGTGGTAGTAAATGACAACATAAATCATGTGACATTGCCACACCTGTTTCACACTTGCTTGTGTGATTACAATTGGCAACTCTTGTCTCTGCTCGCAGTTTCTTGGGTATAAACAATCTGGGGATTTTAGTCGGTTCTCGGTTGAGGGCAATGTGATTGGCTGGTAATTGCAGCAATTGTTGTCAACTGCTTCATCTTTTGCTTCAACTTGGTGAGATAATTACAAAGTCCTGTTTATTTACTTTCGCTTTTAAAGCCAAGTGGCCCTAAAGCAGCAGCAACAGCAGCAGCAGCAGGCCATAGTTTTCCAGGCTCGAATGTTTTTGTCTTGCGTGACATTTGCTAAATTGGATTAGGTGATAGTTTTAGAGACGGGAGGCTACTTTGGCCATACGTGACCACATAAAGTACGAACATCAAAACTGGAATTTAAATTTTAAATTTTTAAATTGTCGTTAGTTAAAGGGATAGTGCAACGAAAATTATAATTTTGTAGTTAACACTGTAGATGAACTAGTAAATGGCAGTAATTATGC
>JAQFZO010000745.1:0-20965 GCA_034695885.1 Geophilus flavus | reverse complement strand
CACCCCCACTCCCCCGCCACCTAACGGACGACGAGTGTTTTACTTTGTCGTTTGTTCAAACTTTTATGCGAAGAAAAGAGAGTGAAGCAAAATCGCATTAGTCATCTCCGCCATTTCTTTCAAACATATTTTTTCTCTTTAATTCGATTGCGTGGAATGTTAGATGGGAAAATTTGATTAATTCCTCTCCTGTTGGGATTTATATCTGCATTTAATTTCCTGTTGATCACTCGAAATCAGGAAATTATTATTCACTCGTATCGTAGCCATGTTGAGTTTTATTAATTTTTTTTTCGAAAAATTGCACACGATTCGTTTAAAGCGTCGAGTCGGAAACGACTCTGCAAGTGTTTTTGACACGCTTAAAGTGAGAAACCTTAAGTAGTATAATTGGTACGAGAACGTCTTTTAGATGTCACTTACGTCTTGCGCGTCTTTTGTCTTTAAATGCGTCTTTTAAACCAATGTTGTTACTGTAAGGTCACGGCTTTTGTTCGTCAACATTCGTATTTACTCGTTCGCGCACTCAAACACTTAAAAATGGGTTTGTACAAACGACAGTTTGTTGATGCGTAGCAAATATCCCCAAAATCGAGTGATAAAAAATTCAAAGATTTCAGTCATTCGAATCCTATCGACTGTTGTTGATTTAACGACTCAAACTCGTCGACGAGAGTTTCAATTTCGTGCAATTTGATAATTTACACGTAATCTAAAAGTCACAAATGGTTTCGATTCATTCCTCGACATTTTAAATTATCGCAGGAAACCGGAGATTAAAATTTAAAAAAAAAAAAATCATTCCTCAATGTTTTGGTTTCGAATTTTGAATTCGATAAGGTAAATGGAAAAAAAAACTTGTAAGACAAACAAAGCGGGAGTTTACTCTTCCTTTTGGCTCTGTTTTTATTACCTAATCTCAATCAAGTCGAGTGTTGTTGGTGGTAATTCTTTTTCTGTTTATCCAACGGTGAAAATGAATTCAGTCTCCCATCAAGGCCGCGAGAGAAAAGAACAAATACTGTTTTCTACTAAAAAGACGGATTTCTACTTAATGGTGTGACACTCCGTATTCCGTGCCATTTTCATCGTCCTGTTTACCACTTAACTTCTAATCTTTAATCAACGCAAACACTAATTCCTCGTTTAGCAAAAGTCACAAGAAATTTTTTTCCCCACATACAAATTCCACTAATTCTTTGGTGGTCAGTTTTCATCCATATTTAATTCAGTCATGCGGTGAAGCCGCATAGTTTGTTTATTTCAATTAACGTAATTTTTCTCTTTTAAAGAAGAGAAAAGCGAAAGAAAGAAAACAATTTGGAATGGAATTTGATCGAATTTTATCTAAGTACAACACACTTGCACTTGTGATTAATTTGCGATAATTAGTAGTGCCTAATTAGATGGCGGTAATTTATTAGTGAGTGATCGATGATGCACCTGTAGTGGGTAACTTAAATTCATGCTGACTGATCTACGATGCAAAATGCATTAGCTGCAACATTTTACCAGACACTACCATTAAATTTTGTCAAGAATTCCAAGTCTTGCAATCATTCTTGCATCTTGATTTATCTACTGCATCTAAATTAAAACATTGCACACCATTTAATACGTGCACACACCCTTACCAATAATTCACTCTCTTTTTATCTCTCCCTCTGGCGAGGGAAAAAAGAAAGAAAAACAAAAAACACCGAATTAAAAACAATCGAAATGGTAATAATTTTCGAGATACGTCTGTCTTTCTTCTACTTTTTCGCCAGATTTGATGAGTTTTAATCCATTCGTGCGAGTTGTTGCGGTCCTTTTTTTAAGTGGTGGCGCTCTCGAGTGCTATTGCGACTTGCGAGTGGCGCAGAAGTGTTACAATGTATACGTGAAGCACGTGACTTTATTCAACATGGTCTGCATTACGTTGATAAATGGCCGACAACAGTATGGGTGTGTGTGTATGTGAGAAAGCAAGCCAGCACTTTGAGTCTTTTTTTTCTTTTTCTCTCTCTCATTCTCTTTTCCAACCCTGGCCTCGTCGCATTTGGCCGTGGTTTGCACGTTGCTTTCATCCCATTGAACGATGTAATTTTAGCAGAAAATGGTTCAGTGAAATGAAGCCGGTGCTAAGTTTTCAAAGTACCTTTGTGTTGAACTCGCAGTCGATTCGAAAGCGCATTCATGTGTGCCATCTAAAGGGATCATGTGATTTTCCTTGTTTGGGAGATTCTTTTTTTTTTTTTTTTTTACAAACTCACGAACACGTTTAGGATAATTTATTTCCTTTGTATTGAATTTAATGGAATTTTTTTTTTCTTTTTGCTGCGATTTTTTTTTTTTTGAGGGGGTTATGTTAGTGTCAGGTAATAGAATTGTTAGTTAATATCAGTTAATAAGAATTGTTACCAAGGCCGACAAAATTTCAAAACAATTCCTCGACCGGGAGTGCCTTTAATTGCCTTTGAAATATTCGTACTTCACTGCAATACTTAATTAAATGATATTTCGCAGGGACTTTAAGGGCACTTCCGGTTGGATTAAGGCCGTAATATTTTAGGAAACCTTAGATGGAGTAGTGTAGTAGGTTCCAAGAAAATTTCAAATCTATACTTCAAACGGAAGTATCAGTTTAGTGCTTCTGAAATATTCCTATTTCACTGCAATACTTAATTAAACGATATTTCGCAGGGACTTTAAGGGCACTTCCGGTTCGATTAAGGCCGTAATATTTTAGGAAACCTTAGATGGAGTTGTGTAGTAGGTTCCAAGAAAATTACAAATCTATACTTCAACCGGAAGTGTCAGTTCAGTGCCTCTGAAATATCCGTATTTTACTGCAGTAGTTAATGAGTATTGTAAAGATAGAATGTTTATGAATACATTTGAAAGTTTATGAAGAAATCAGCCGACATCCAACAGTTATTCTAGTGTTCAGCTTCAACTTGGTGTATGTGTGTCGCAAAATAAAAAAAAATTGTTGACGCTTGTTCGCAAAGTTACAGCGTAGGTGGGAAAATGTGAAGCGTTGTATAAAAGATCCTTTTTAAATCTCAGTTTCCATATCGATGTTTTTAGCTGGTAAGTAGCAACATGGGAAGGCTTATGGTGGGCTTTGATGTGTTTTCGATTTGGTTTTTCGGCCGAGAACGGGCATAAAAAGCGTACACTGGTGGCGTACACAAGAACAAGTATAATTAGGAGCTAAAAGCTACATCGGATACTCGGCTAATGGAGTCGAAATTGACACTAAGACTCGCATGGAGGGAAGGGAAAGGGGAAAAAATGAAACTTTAGAAAAAATTTGAGAAAATAATTTTAAAAAATTTGAAGTGGCACGGATTAATAATTCAATTATCACTAAGAGAGAGATTCATTACTGCTTTACTGTAAAAACCTCAGAACATAAATTTCTTTGAAATTTTTTTTAATATTTAATCGTGGTGCTTTATTGTGTAATTAAAAGTAAAACAGGTAATTAAGGAAACCTTTTTAGTTAAAATTTAATTCTTTACATGTATGTCGACATTGTGGTTAAATTAAAAATAAAATTACAAAAAACATAAATTATTTTTTTTTAAACTTATAAAAAAAATTATTTAATTTTTTTTGGAAATTTTGTGGTGAATCTTGTTAGATTGAAATTTATAATTTTCCTTTACCTTTTCTTTCTCATTTGGTTGAGGAATGAGTCTTTTGGCAAAGAGCCAGCATTTCTAATGGGGCGGGTGCACATTTGCCGAATCAATTTATGTTCGCAGACTTTTTTAATAAATGTCTTGACTTCTGATGGACTGAGAATAATTGCTCGTATCGTAGAGAAAAACCCCACAAGAGAATCGAGTGAAACGGACGCCCCCATTCAGTAAACTCGTAGGAAGAGAGAGATGATGAAGCAAAGCACTCAATTTCCAACCGTTTTCCAAATCTTCGATGACAAAATAATGAAACTTTTTTTCTTTACCCAAAATCGTCTCATTTTCAATCTCTCTTCAACTCGAAGCAAAATCCACTTATCGACTAAATTGAAATTTTCTTATGACAAACAAAAACAAACTTTTCTTCTTCCTCGATCTGTTGTTGTTGTTGTTATAGCAACAAACCCCCATAGCAGTCGAATCGCGAAATGTGCAAAGAGCGTTTTTTCCCTCTTTTGTGCTGCCACGAACTGGGAAACCGATGACACCGAACACCGAACCCCGAAGTCAAAAGGACAATTTTATTGCTGGCAATGTATTCTTCACACCCAACTTACTATTTGAAACTGACAAAAGAATTTCTACTCGCTTCACTGTTTTCAAATTTCTTTCATTTTTGTGGGGGAAATTTTTTTTTTTCCTTTTTGGTGGTTGTTGTTATCACCGTGTAATTAATACAAGAAAAATCAAGCGAAAATGAGATTTTTTGAGGGTTTAACGAACGACCAAACCCCATGGCTCGTGTTAGGGGTCATGAATATTCTTCTCGCATTAGAAGACAAGGGAAAAGTGAAGGAAAAGAGAGGAGAGGAGAAGAAGCAGAAAAAATCTATTTGTTGCAGGTTCAATTAGTATGAGGCGAGTCTTCTAATTGCTGCTGAACGCAACCTTTACAAAGCATTACATGAAAGCGTTGCCGCTGCTCAGAAACACTTAAAGCCAATCTGTAATGGTAACGAATCATATGATTATAAGTTTCGATATTTAATTTCCAAAGTCAGCTGAATTTTATTTTATTTTTTTTTTAATTTAATGAATTCTGGTTTTGCAAATTACACGTTCAAGTAAATTAGGTATTGGCAAATCACCACTGCCTCTAGCAGCAATTGATTGGATGTCATTAGATAGGACACTGGGAAATGCATTAACTTCGTGTAGGAAAAAAAATGTCATTAAGATGCAGTTTGGAATGAAAATTACTTGGTTACTGTACCCATAAATAAGCAGTGAAACTTCAATCTCGTTGTAAATTATTCAGCAGAATGGTAAAATGCATGATGAGATGTTTAATCTACTTTAAGCCTCTGCTAGTGCTTGTAGTAAAGTAAGCTCGAAAAGATTGTACTGATTTATTTTTTGGGTCGGGGACTTGGGAATTTTAAGAAAATGACTTGATTTTTTTTTTCCGCTTCACTGCTTAAATTACCACGCAGTACTACAGTATTTCTCAGGGGCTAGTAAAGAACTTCCGGTGGGATTAGGGACGTAATATTTTAGGGACGTTGAAATGGAGTCGTGTACTAAGGGCCGACGAAATTTCAAAACAATTCCTCGACCGGAAGTGACAATTTAGTGCTTTAGTTGCTTTTGGAATATTCGTACTGCACTGCAGTACTTAATTAAATGATATTTCGCAGGAACTTTAAGGGCACTTCCGGTTGGATTAAGGCCGTAATATTTTAGGGGAACGTAGATGGAGTTGTGTAGTAGGTTCCAAGTAAATTGCAAATCTATACTTCAACCGGAAGTGTCAGTTCAGTGCCTCAGAAAATATCCGTACTTCACTGCAGTTGTTAATGACACGATATTTCGCAGGGACTTTAAGGGCACTTCCGGTTGGATTAAGGTCGTAGTATTTTAAGGAAACTACGATGGAGTCGTCTAGTAGGTGTTAAGAAAATTTTGAGACTGTTTTTCTACAGGAAGCCAATTTAGAGCTTCTGTGAAATGAGCCTTTTCTTCACTGCAATACGGAAATGAATTGATACTGTATTTTGCAGGAATCGAGATGGCACTTCCGGTTGTTCAGGAAAGTATTATTTTCGGACCACCGGAAATAGCAATTTAGAGTGACATTTATTTTCATTTTTGATCACTTTCATAACGTGACTTTAGCTTTTCGCTTTTAATTGCGAATACTGCTAATTAAAACGTGTGAAATGAAGAGATAAAATTTTCAAACCCCAGTCGAAGTTAAGCAAGGTTTGTCTAATTAAGAGCGCGTTACTCAGGCAACGAGGCTGTAATAACACAGCTAACTTATTAACTTTGTTTTTGACTCGAACATGTCGCATCGGGTTGAACGTTCGCGCAGAGGCAAATTGTGCAAATTGACATTTGCCAACTAACAGTCCTCCACTGCACACACCAAAAGACTTGGGCATAGAGAATTAAAGGGCAAGCTATCGTAAGGGAATGGAAGCGCAGTAATCCCGGCTTTAATCCTAAATACTTGTACTCCCTGCATGATGCAATTTTATTGAATTTCAAAATGACTTGTTTATGCTCCGCTTGCCTCGTTATAATCTGTTTGCACCAAAGAGCCTCGCTTTAAGCCTCCATTCTTTAATTTTCTCCATGTTTATTATCTTACCTCTTGCGTTTCCTAAAATGATGAATTTATACCGGATTAACTTTCCCATTAAATTTATCAATGTCGTCCAGAAATATAAAGATGGCGAATCCCTTTTTTCCCTTCTTGATTTCTTTCTATCTTCTGTCCTCGTCTTGTTGTTGTTATTGTCGTCGTCTTCGTCGTGTCATCTTATACCTTGAGTAGCTTAAAGTTTTTATTTTCTCCTCCCAAAAGGACGAAAAGGGAGAGCTTTGTATGGATAAATCTATTGGAATGAGGGTATAATGAGGTGGAATCGAGATATTTTTTCTTTCCTTATAGGCCATTAAAAATAATTGCAATGTTCAATCATATTCCGTTCCATCGCACACGAATTCCATTGCACTGGTTAATCTTAAGAAACGATGTGACTGCGAGTTGACAAAGCAATAATCGCAGCAGTCATGCAATATTGAGTTTATACGTTCGCTCCAATCTCTTCATCATATTAGTCTTTTCTTTTCAAACATTTCCCTACATATGGAATGAATGAAATCGTGTAATTTTTTTTTCATACTGTGTATATTTCCGAGAAATGTGGAAAATGATGGAACAAAATTGTAATTCCAACATTTATTGTCACTAGATTTAATCCCAGAGACGTCGATTCCAAGTTTTATAAAGAAGTAAAGTAACTTTTGATACGAATCAGACGAGGTTGAGTCGAGATTAGCTGAAAATAAAGTCGTGTTTATCAAATATAAGTGCTAATTTTGCTAGTTTTAAAACTCGGTGGGATGTAATGAGTAGATGGTTTTGGTACAAGGCTGCTAATTAGCTTCTAATTAGTGCCATTTAATCCGCCAGATAGCAAAAAAAAAAAAAAAAAGTAGTAGAGATTGAGTCAGAGGAAAAGTAGGAAGGGAGAAAAAAAAAGTATAAAAAGTTATCCTGTCTTTAGATGGCTTGGGCAAATGACTTCTTTTACGACTCCAGGGCTTAGAAGTTAGAAAATGAAAAAAAAAAAAGTGGAGTTTTTTTTATCATTTCCGGTTTAGAAGTTAATCATTTAGATGTGGATAAAAATGTTTGTGTGTGTTTAAAGTTTGTTGAGGCGCGTTTTGTAGATAAGCAAAGCGTTTAAGTTGAGTTAATTTGGAGAATAAGTCGAGTGATGTCTTAATTACGTTTTGATTATATTTGTCTGTTGCGGTGGTCAGCGGAGTATAAAAGTCGGGGATCGATATTGGATCGATCGACGTGTCAGAAACAGGAAGTCGAATTGCTTTGGGAACAAACAAGGATCGGAATGAAATCATTATTTATGAACATTTGCCTTTTGTCTGCGCTAAATGACACAACAAAACCACAAATTCAATGAGAGGTTAACGCTGCAGTGGATGGGGTTTGCCAGGTGGTTACAGCGTTTTGAAAAGAACTTAGAATTACGCAATTACGCACACATGATTTAAAAAATAATTTAACTGAATTTACAAGAAATTTCTAAGTTTAAGCAAAAATATTTATCTAACTCCCTTGAAACATGTGGGTCAGTGGCTACCTAAACTGCATTTTCCAAAACCCACCACCGGTGGCGCTTCTGTTTCCAGCTTGTTAGATCCATGGTGAAAACGAGTGGAGAGTTGGTTCAAAAATATTTTTAAAAAACGAGTTAAGAAGACCAAAAATTAGAGAAATTGGTCAAAAATTGGTTCAAACATCTGAGAAACCATATTTTAAGTGAAATTATTTTTTGCTTAACTTTTTCTTACACAAACAAAAATTGCTTTAGTTTTTTTACAATCTTTCTATTTTTATGAATACTGCCCTGATAAAAGACAGAAAACAATAAACGTCCCATATAAAAACTCAATTTCCAATCTAAAGCAATCTTGAAATAATAAAATTGTGTCTTAAAACACTAACATGTCTCCATTGGATTGGGACAATCAAGTAAATGCATTTTACAGATGTGAAATGGGACGTGTTGTGTGCAGTGAAGCCAACCACTACACTGTGGGGTCAATTGGAAGAAGATTCACTTTAAGATTAAAATGAGTTGTAAATATTAATTGCGTGCTCAACGACTTGGTCGTGTTTACAAAACAATTCATCACTGCTGTTTTGTATGGGAAAATTGATTATAATCTTGGACTATTCGAGGCAAAATGTTTTTCCCTTTTCTATCTGAAAAAGTGAACCATAAAACTCCGGAAGTTAGGGACGAAAACATTGCGCGCACCTTTCCAGATATAGTAGGCGCAAGTATTCTATTATATGGGAAAAGCAGCGCAGAAATATGAGAGTGGTCCACTGAGCTTTTCTTTTATTCCTTCCTCCAGTGAGCGAAGTAAATGTGAAGAAGGGTCTTTCATCATTCGAGATGTTAACTGATAACCGCGCCTTCAGCGCCATCAATATCGGGCATAATTCCTCCATTTAGCCTCCATTTTTTTTATTTTTTTTAGATTTATACCCTTACCTCGCTTTAACCCAATTTTTTCTATATATTTTTTTTTTACAAAATATAATTTCTTTAATATTTTGGGTTGATTGTTTTAAGACTCGCCGAGGAATCGCGTCTGGTAAAAAAAAAATTTTTTCTCTCTCTTTTATTTTTAAACTTGATATCCATCACTTTTGAAGTTGTGAGATTGAAATTAAAAATAAATGAAGAAATATCGTGGATGGTTCAAGTTGCCAGTTTTATTAAAGCACAGTTGGAATTAAAGTGGAAAGTGCCTCGAAGAGAAAAGGGACGTGCGTGGAAACCTTTAAAAGATGGAAGAGGTAAAGGTGAAGTTCCAGGAATTTTATAAAGGTTCGGAAAGATGAATGAAGTCGTACATTTTGTGTTTCTTTCTTTTATTTTATTTTCGAAAATTAAAGGTGGGGATACCGATCACTATACTATCGAGGATTATTGTCTTTGATTAACAGACACGAAAGGAGGCAGGGGATGTTGACTGATATACTATCGAGGATTTGTCTTTAATTAAAGACGTGATACAGGATGTTTGTTAATTTTCTGCCGTGACGGAAGTAGTTCTACTTTACCGATTTGATAAATTCAAAGTGAAGTGTCATATGCATTTCTCTTTTTTCTTTATTTCAAAAAAATTAAATTTCTGCAGCAATTTTTCACGCGGAACGTGGTTCGCTCGTGCCCACCATTCATCCATTCATCCATCCATAGCAGAAAATAATATCCGTCCGGTTATCGTGGAATATCGCCATAATGCGGTTTCCACCCATTTTTTGTTATTGTATATATACATCCTCACACACAATCATTTACGAGGCCGTTTTTAGCACTCAGCGACTACTAAATACAATATTTTATCAAAAGTGAGTTTTCTTTACGATCACCAAACATCCATTCACACACACACGTAAAAGTACATTTCTATCGAACCAAGAAATACTTTATTTCTTTTATGCGCTATTCTTCCATCCAAATAAAAAATAACTAATGTGGCAACGAATGTTTAAACAGCACTCAAACAGGCAACAAAAGTCAGCAATAAACTAATGAATACCGAAGAGAAATAAATAAAAAAACAACAGAATCCAAGCAAACAAAAAAAAGTGTCCTTAATTCGAGCTTTTGATGTATTGATTTTCTGATTACACTCGAATCGAAGAGGATTATTCCTTTAGCGATGTTGTTCGCTTAACGAATAGGACAAACATTTTCGCAAGAATATTCTTTTGATCCTAAAGGATATCTTCTTCCATAAGAGCAAACACAGGCTGACATGTTTGTGATGGGTGAGGGTTTTTTGGTGATGGGAAGAGAGTAAAGCGTTACCATAGCTACATCTCACACCGTTGGAAAACCTTCCAGATTGTGCTGCTGCCATGACAACCCCTCGGTATGAGAGGTGATGTGGTAATGGTGTGTGTGTTCTTATTGTACTATGACCAAAAAGAAACGTTAAGGTTGAGCTGCTAACTTGATCTCTGTCGACCGGAAAGATTAATGGCCGACTCACTCCGCAACGGAATTACACAAATAGAATAAATGTTTTTTCTGAATTTATTTGAATTATTTAGGGAAGGGAAAACTGCGAAGTGACATCATGAAATTCCATTTTCATGAGTTTCTTTTTCAACCCCGGCCTACTTTGTATTCGAATTGCGTTCGGCTGCCCTAATAAAACTTATTGAACAATTCCGACGACTTCTTCCTCGATCCCCTGAGAAATCTTCCCTGAATTCCTCTTAGTGTCTCCTCTTGATGGCTCCCTTGTGTTGGATCTACACTGCTGGCAAGGAAGTGTCTAGTTTGTATCCTTGGTGTATTGTTGAATCGAATAAAATGTCTGGAAAGTAGAGATGTGATTAGAATTTGGTTGCAAAAAGGAAAAGGGAGAGAAAAAAGAACGTCTGGGTTAAGGTCATCGCGTGAAATGAACCGCTTCACTGCATGTTTCACTTTTTACGAGATTTTCAAAGCTCCAAATAATTGAAGATAAAAGACTCGCTTCGCTTCACTGCACAGCACTACGACCAACTCACGCGATATTTGATATTTTAGAATATTAATGAGTTGCAATATTAGAATGGAAGATGTTTGTTGTTTGTTTAAACCTATTGGTGGACACCTGAGAGTTGATGATAATTTAAACGCGTATAATTAGGGGAAAAGGTGATCGAGAACTCTGAGGTGTTATCGTTCGTTATAATTACAAACCGCAAACTCTTATGCAAGTTTATTACGCAAGCAACAAATAAAATATATTGTGTGCAACCACTACATCCGTTTAACTGGTGTGCTAGTAATCAGCTTATTGGCCATTTCAACCCAACAGTAATTGCTGCACTGAATTTTCCCACTAAATTTTTAACACGTTTCCCAATTCCCATCCATATAGCAGCCAGAGATGAAATGTCACCGATTAACAATGCTTCTGACACTTATTTGACCACCGTATGGCGTGCACGATTCCCCCATAATGCACTACCGACGTCGAAAACCAACCTACTTGCCCTTTGGGGATGGTGGGGAAGGGAGGGAAAACATTGTTTTTGATCAAGATCCGTTAGCAAAGTTTCTCTTGACATAAATTTCGTCCTAACCCATTAGAGTTTGACCCCGCGAATGTGCGCCGAGGAACAAAAAAACATGGTTAAGCCATATATGGGAACATGGAAGTGCTTTTCAAGTGCTTAACACTAATTCTTGTTAGCCTGATCAATTTCTACCAGTTAATGGCGTCTTGTTGTGTTTTTTTTTACAAAAAGAAAGTTCAAAACACTATCATGCAGTCGTTCGGTTACGTACGTGATCTGTGTTTCTTAATACACGATTTATTATTTTTTTTTTTTCTTGTTTCGCTTTGAAGTTTTCTGTGAGTTTATTTTTTTTTTTTTTTCTTGATGTGTTAAAGAGAAAAAATTAATTTTCTGGTTCTGGGTGGGGAAAAAAACCAAATGGTTGAAGTTTTTCAATACACGTGGAAGTGTTATCGGTATGTCAAAGGGCAAATTGGTTTGTAAAGTGGTTGCGTGTTTCCTGTCATTCACCACGAACCATTTCCTGTCTCCGACTGAAAGCCAATTTTATTGTAACATCTCAAAAAAATTTTTTTTTCCCACTGTTACAAGTTTTTTTCCTTTTTTTTAAGGGATCGACTTGTCACTACAAAATAAGAAAAAAAATCTTTGGACGTATTCGATTGTTTCGGTTATTTTTTACGAGTGTCGGGGTATCGATCCGTAATGATTGAATGGAGCTAATCTGGTGTAATGATTCGTACTTAGCACTTTGGTCGGTGTGTTTACATTGTGCAAATATTAATCTGGAATTACTAGATTAAACTTGTGCAAGTGTCATTGTTAATTACCATTCGTCGTGTTAATAACTCTAGGCGACGTATATAAATATTTACAAGACTGTTAACTATTTGGTGGTTGCGAAACACGGTACAGTAAGTGTAGTACTTCTGATGGACCGGTTGCGCATTTCGTAACGTTTCGCAAATACAACACGAAATTGATAGAAATTTACCGGAATTATTTCAAAATTTCTGGGTTGTACTGGACCGAGATACGCTTAGATATGGGCGATTCACACGGAAATATTCGAATTTTAAGTAAACCTAGTTTAATGTATCTATGAATTACGAAGAACTAGTTTTTGCATCTATTTTAACGTTTTTAAATATTTGATTAATTTCTTCGAGATATAGCGGAACAATCGGATCGGGAGGAATGGACCTCCATCGAGGTTCCACGAAGTGCGCATGCTTGCAACTTTCGTGTGGAGTTCAGTTGCTGCCACAAAACTCAAATTTTTACTTTGCGGTCAACGAAACTATCATTTTTCTGATTTTTGCGTAAAAAAATTGCCTTGCGTGGCAAAATCGTGTAAAACGTAATTTGTGCAAACTTATAATTTGGAAGTTGAGTCATAATATTTTTCAGTAAATAAATAAGTTGGAAGTAATTACTTCGCAGATTTTATTTACTTTTTGATGACTGAGCGTATTGCTAGTAGCAGTAGAAATAGTAATATAAAGTTTAAGGTCTCCAGCGACTGCTTTATGGGCATACGAAACTGTCACAAATTCATAAAATAAACACAATCCTAAATACAGTATACCCACGAGTTCACTTTGTAAATGTAGTATCAAACTATATCTAAAAATTCCCTCATTCTTGAATTACACGGAAAACTTCTTCTAGTGCATTGCAGAAAGTTGGTAGTATGTTTTTTGATAATGTTACACGTGTAAAGTTTGTATACTTGTGTATGTATGCGGTGAATGTTATTTTTTATTTTCTTCGTGCCTTTACAATATCCCATTTGACTTTTGTTGGTAATATTGATCAAGTGTGAATAGGGGCCAGACTCAGCGAGCAAACATAAACCCATTGCTGTTTTGCAGAATATCAACAAAGCTATAACTGGAGATCCCCCTGGTTCAGTGCGGGTTTGGCACGAAATGTAAAACTTCTACCAATAAAAGGCACACAAATCAAAGGAAGGCAAAAAGAAAATCCAATAACTGACACTTATATCACTGCCAACGGATACCGGCATCAGACTCGAAGACAATGGATGGAAACTTCTCGGCAGATATTTTTAAAGAGGAAAAAATGGGAATATATTGATTCGGAGAGGCTTGTCATTCTATTTTATGGTTCTCAGTTATTAAATACAATTTCCAGCGCACCGACAGAGAGAATGGACCGAGATTCTTTAAAAAGTGGACCAGAGTGGCCTCTCGAGACCCTAAATTCGGCTACGGGGACTAACAGCTGTTGATTATTTGAAATTCAGTTGCGGTTGGTTCGTAAAGGGGGAAAACAATGACACTAATTTTCTGTGGAGTTTTGAAAGATTTTTTTTTTAAATAAGTTATTCCACTTTAAGGTCTAATGGATATGGATTGGATACGGGGGAAATACAGTGTAAGAACATATATTGACTTCTGAAACGTTTGAAGTCAAAATGAATTCAGACATGGTCTAATGGAAAACAGAAATGGGAAATTGATTGAAATGTATTTCCATATTTGATTTGCCCAGAAACCATTTCATGGATGTTCCCTCGACGAGTAATTATAATTTCTAATGGTTGAATAAATAAATAAATATGTTTAAATTACAAACTTTCACAAACAAAAATTAAAAAAAAAAAAAAAAAAATTCAACACCTATATGGATCGCTTCTCTGTCACACCTCCCGAACAAACTTTCTTTAGCGGAATTAGAAACTAGAAAATTAGATTAACGTCTCGGAGAGTTTAAATTTCCATTTCCGTAACGAAATTACGGTGCGACGTGGCAGACGTCAATATAGAAATGATTTTATATGAAAAATTGTATATAAAATGGAGAGAAATAAATGTAGGGAAGCAACTTTTGCGACCGCAATGTGATTGCGCACTAGACGCAACGTAAAGTTAATCGAATCTGGCATGTGACTGCAGTGCAAATCATTGGCACATACCTCTATTTTCACCCTATAAATTTGATTAGCAAGTTAGAGTCGAACGGCAAACTGCTATCAAGCGTTCTTCCTTAGCCTCGCCCTC
Source organism: Geophilus flavus (assembly GCA_034695885.1). Lineage (NCBI taxonomy): Eukaryota > Metazoa > Arthropoda > Chilopoda > Geophilomorpha > Geophilidae > Geophilus > Geophilus flavus. The sequence goes on along the minus strand of JAQFZO010000745.1, from coordinate 6,674 downwards.
TCCCCAACTTCACTTTACAGCTCTACAGGGCTCTCTTATTCTCCTAAGGACCGGCTTATTCCCAAAGCAATGACCATACGGTTAATTATATGCCTTCTAGTAGTGTGGTGAATCGTTACACCTTTCTGATTGGATTATAAATCAGGTGGTGGTGAATTCGGGGGCTTTATTCAATACTCTTGCCTCACCCTCGAGAATATCGGCTTTTGCAGATCAACGCCGTGCAGTTGCTTAATAAAATTTATCTCTTCAATTTGGCTTTCTTTTTATTTTTGAGTCTTAAAACTTTCTTAAGATTTTTTTTTTAAAGTAAAAAAAAATTTTTTTGTGTTAGGGAAATTTAATTTGGACGGAGCAGATGGATTGTGTCTAAGTGTTTTTGGTGGCATGATTTAAGGGAGAAAGGAATAAGGCTTTTATAGGCTGAAGATAAAGTAATGGATCAGTTCGCTTTGGATCCAATGGTGCGTCTGACATTGTTTTACCGCAGGAAGAAGACGAGGCAAAATGCTGAGAAGCTATCAGCGGACACTGGAGAATGCTCTCCTTCAAATTGGGGGAGTTATAGCTGGCCAAAGTGGATTTTCCAACACGATAATGCAACCATTCATTCACGAAGTGAGGGTAAACAACAAGAATAAAATACCCGTGTTTGGGTTTTAAGTTTCCCTCGTTTTAAAGCAACGAATCGTTGCGGATTTGGAATTTTTTCCGCGAGATTTTGTGGGGAAACTGGAAAAAGAGTAAAAATGGAGCATTGCAGCGAAGTTTGCCCTATCTAGCACACCTTAAAATCAAGTAACCTCGCATGCAGAGGTTTGCTAAGCTCGACCGGGAAATAATTTCCACTTTATCTAAATCTCAGATAAGTTGCGTGGAGTTAATTAAGAATGAAAGCCTATTTCATTCCCACTTTGCACTTAAATTCAGATCTAAACGAGTTGCGAAATAAAAATAAAAGAAAACAAAAGTTTTGCAAGCTTAAATAAAACTTGGTAATTGTTTAACGAGCATAAGTCGAGTTGACGAATCCCTTTTTTTCCCCTCTCTTTCTCTCGCTTCTTCCCCTTCGTGCAATTAATTAATTTATCAGGCCCTAAGTGAACTCGTCAACTATTAATGGCATCCAACTGGTGCGGGATGCATTCGCCAGCGAGATTTGTGCAGTGCCAACTTATCGGCATTTCAATCTTTTACGCTTAGTTTACTGCCGAATCAATTTGCTTGCACGGATCTCTTCTTCCACGACCACGCAAAGTGTCCACGATAACAGTCGGATAAATAAGAAATGTCGCTTAAGTGAAATTCACTGTTTCTCTGGGAGAATTTGCTTTTCCAGCTGTGTAAACTGGACTGACTGGGGGACGTTTCGACCATCCAAATGCGTGAATAAGTTAAAATTGCCAAAGGGAAAAAAGTTCTTTCACCTGCTGGCAGTTTCTACGAGTAAAAAAAATCGAGATAGAACGGAAAAAAGAATGAAAGGAAAGGGGAAGGGAAAAAAGAAGGATAAAAATGTTTTTTCGTGCGTGTATGAGCCTATATCAGTGAAATAGGGTCATAGGGAGTTAGAATGGTGTTGGCTTATCAACGGGGACCAATATGTGGAGATTAAAAAAGTTGTTGTTGTTGTTGTTGTTTTTTTTCTCTTATATAGTATACTGTATGTGTTGCAGTCTAGAGTTGTTGTCGAAATGTTTCCGTCATCAATCACCACCGGTCTCGAGGGCAATCATGGTAGAAACAGAAGGATTGATGAAGTTAGCTCAGTCTTCCTCTTATCTACACTACTACTTTTCTCTTTTTTTCCTTCCCCTTTCTCATTTTTTTTATGTTTTGCCAGTGATACTCACTCGGTGAATTCAGGTAGTACTGAATGTAATGTTTTTAGCGTTTTAAAAATGGATGATGATTTTTTTTGGAGAAGATATGGGCAAAGACATGGGTTGTTCGGATGTAATGAAAGCCGGTTGTCAAATGATGTTTTATGTTTGGTATTTTGAGCAGTGATGTATTATCCGCAATAAGTGGCTGGAGGACAAGTGATTCAGTGGCGCGTGATGTTGAAAACGGTTTTTCGATTGATTTTTCTGAATTATTTGTCAGTGGGAGAAGTTGGGTTTGAAGAGTGAGCTTTTCATGTGGTTCGCTGAATTGGATTGAATTTGCCCGGTCGGTCTCTCGGTCTCTCTTTCTTTCTCTCTTTCGCGTAATCGTTCCAACTTGGGAGTTGACCAGCTATAGCACAATACGAGGAAAAATAAATAAAAAAGAGAATAAAAATAAAAACAATCTTTTGACTAAATGAAATACTCGGGCTGCAATAAGACGATTCTATTTCGATAAAATGAGCCATCAATAAAGAATGAGACGTTGCGCTTGTAAAAACTAAAGTAATGCGACGAGAAATTGGCTCGGAATTATTAATAATTAACCTGGACATGTTGAATTGCTTGTAATTGAAGCAGTCTAGCTCCGGGGCCAGCAAAGAACTTCATTACGTTTGCAATTGCATTGCATTGCATTGCATGGCACCGTCGAATCGCACCATAAGTATTCGCTTTGTTGGCCCAAATCACCGACCATAGCGAAGCGCAAAATTGCTCAGCAGTGCAGCATGCAACGATTGTTCTCGACAAATGACCATTAAGTTCGATCTCGAATTTGATCGATATAACGTTTGCTCATATTTAGTAAATCCCATTTCCGGTTGCCAACTTTCAAGTTTCGTAGACGTTTTACAAAATTTTGAAATTTTAAACTCATTCGTTCGTGTATCATGTTTCAACCGGAAGTTCCATTTTGAATATTCCTAAATACTCTACTCCCAAGAGTCAATTTTCCTGAATTTCAACCGGAAAAGAGTTATTAGTAGAGGAACTTCCGGTTTTGTACGCGTCGCTTCTCCTGAATTTTCAACTTGAAAGTTGCTAGGTACTTTTTACACAACCAAAAGTGACATCCAATCAGAGTTACTTTACGAGAATCGTGGAATCTTTTGACGTCAAACTAGGTGTCACTTCCCATCCGAGCTAAAGAAAACTATTCTTTTGTGAATAAGTTTTTCCTCTTTTTTAAAGAAAGAAAAAAAAAAAACGAAATAAATTGTTGATAAAGCCATGAAAAAGAAGGTAAAACTTGTAACTCTTTTACTACGCTCGAGAACACGTTATTCTACTTTAAGGTATCGTCGTTCTGGACTAAAAGCCACTATTTAACCTTAAGGAAGAAAGGTTTTTGCTCTTTCAGCACCTCTTATTTTATTGTCGACTTCATCCTTAAAAAAAAAATGGCCGACGAAGCTTCGAAACATTTTTTTCCTCAAAATTTGTTTCTACCCATTTGATGACCTTATCAAGAGAGTTAATAGAACTGGCCACCAAAGGGACATTGGGGGGTTTATCAATAGATTAGAAAATAGTTGATGTGGATGATAATTCCGGTGCAGAAATTGTGTAACCACATGTCTAATGCGTGTAACATGATGCGCATCAAGTTTACGATTCAAAACCCATCGCGGAACGGTGCAATTTCTCGCCAAACTGCGCGCTTTATTACGAAGAGCGTCGTTTGTCGGAAGAGAGGGAGAGAGAGAGAGACTCACGTTGGCCATCATTACAAATGTGATGGATCTATTAGATTTTATAGCGATAGATGGCGCTGTATCGTCCTACGATCCATTTTGAGCACTTTTCCATGAAGAGAGAGAGACCGACCCAACACTCCCTTCCTACAGCACGTGCTTAAATATCAATAGTGCACACATGACCAACCAAAACTGCCAAAGTGCTTCTTCTCCAACCCCCATTCTACGTAATAGTTTGTATTCCTTCTATTCCCCATCACCCAAACCAAACCGATCCAGTGTAAACAGTTGATGCTCAAAATCACCGCTAGTTGGTTGGTAAACTTTTTTATTTTTTTTATTTAGGGGAAAATATTTATTCGACTTAAATGTAAATAAAGGAATGTTTTTCATATAAATTTCACCGAGGTTATCGGCTTCAATTGGCTTTTATGTAGTCAATTTTTTTTTTTTTTTTTTTGTTGAAGAGGTTTTAAATTGGTTTTGGAACTGGAATATTGGCATCGGGTATCAGGGGAGAGTAATGATAAATGGCATGTTGAGGGTGTTGTCAATATGACCAAAAATGATCATTAAAAAGAAAAATTGGCTTCTTCTGATTTAAAAGAAAGGAGGGGAAATGTGTGTTGTGTTATAGTAGGAAAATGGCAGTTGGGATTAATTTAATGTTCGCTCCAGGTGTCGCTGAAAGTTAATTTGCGGCTTAACCAGCTGGCAGTGAAATTGAAGAAAGAGAGAGTTGAGATTATTGCGATAAATTACTCCACAAAAGCACCCTTTTTTTTCTTTATATTTTTTTTCTTGTCTTCTTTTCTGGGTTAATTTGCTCTTTTCTCCGACGTTTTTCGACTAAATTTTATTTTTTATTTTTTTTTGAAAATTTTTTTTTTGTTTTTTTATACAGTTGGAATCGCCACAGTATGTACGTGTCCACGAAATCAGTTTGCATGTGCACCGACTTCCCGCGGTGAATGTACTTGCATTCCGGAAAATTGGCATTGCGATGGGGACAACGACTGCGGAGACCAAAGTGACGAAAAACACTGCAGTGAGTACTTTTCTTAGAGATGAAGGGAAAAATCAATTTTTGACCGTTTTGTCACGCAAGATGGCGACAACGGACAATACTAATTTGACTTGACTTTATTTTTTTTACAACCTTTCTCTTCTTTTTAGAATTACCAACTTGCACTGAAAACCAGTTCACCTGCTCCAACGGTGTGTGTATCCAGTCGTCGTGGAGGTGCGATAATGATAACGATTGCGGCGATAATTCGGACGAATTGGATTGTGGTACGAAGACTCAAATTTTTTTCTCTTTGATTTATTTTTTCTTAAAACAATTTTTTTTAAATCAGAACCTCGGAATTGCACCCAAGATGAATTTAAATGCAGTAATGGAAATTGCATAAGAAAGCAATGGCATTGCGATGGAGATAACGACTGTCAGGACAACAGCGATGAAAATTGCTGTAAGATTTTACTTTAAAGTTACTCGCAAATTGTTGTTGTTGGAAGTCATAAAAATGATTTTTCTTTTAAAGCTGGTCGTACGTGCGATGCTACCGAATTTCGTTGCAACGACGGTACATGCATATCATCATCATGGCGCTGTGATTTGGATCCTGATTGCAGTGACGGATCGGATGAAGAAAGTTGTGGTAAAAATTAAAACTTGATTATTTTCTCATGTAAAATAAATTAAATTTAAAAAAAATTTTTTTTAAAGTTACGGAAGAGGTGACGTGTCAACCGGACGAGTTTCGTTGCGACTATCCGAGGTGCATCGCCACATCTTATCGTTGCGATGGCGATAACGATTGCGGGGATTGGTCGGACGAAGAAGGATGTGGTAACGCATCGAGTCGATATTTTCCTTTTGTTATGATAATTGATTTATTTAATTTGTTGTTTCTAGAGGAAAGACCAGACTGCCGTCACGATGAGTTTCGCTGTGATAACGGGATGTGTATTAATAGCGCGTGGAAGTGCGATGGCAGTTACGATTGCGAAGATTTTTCTGACGAAAAAAATTGCCGTAAGGAGATTATTTTCACAAATAAACGAACGGTTTTATTATAAAACTTTAATTTTTTGCATAAATCAGCTGTTCAGCAGTGTACTTCTGTTCAATTTCAATGCAAATCTGGACAGTGCATCGCCCAGTCGTGGCGATGCGATGGCGACGACGACTGTTCCGACAGCAGTGATGAAATTGGCTGCGGTGAGTTCCTATCATGAGTTTTTTTCTTTTAGAATTTTTTTTTTTTTACAATATTTTCCTCTTATTCTTTAGATTATAAAACAACTTGTCGACCAGGACAGTTTCAGTGTGCGGACGGATCGTGTATTGGACAATATCACGTTTGCGACGGACAAATGGACTGTGCGGACAAATCGGACGAGGCGCCTCATCGGACATGCAGTACGATTTTTCTTTTATTACTCAAATATTAATTTTTAATTTAAATAAATACAATTTAAAGGTTTTTCTCACTCGTGTAACAAACAAAACGGACATTGCAATCACATTTGCGTGCAAAATCAACACGGACATCACTGTACGTGTCACCGGGGATTCGAATTACTCGAAGATGGGAAAAGTTGTAAAGGTTCGTTACCTAATTTAATTTAAAAACAACATATCTCACAGTCAAAATTTTCTTTCAGATATCGACGAATGTCAACAAGAGGGCGCTTGTAGCCAGGAATGCAAAAATACGATGGGAAGTTTTCGATGCAGCTGCATCAAAGGATACAAACTCAAAAGTGATAAGAGAGGTTGCAAAGCATTGGGTCCGGAAGCCTTTCTGGTGTTTGCGAATCGAATCGATATACGCAAAATCACTCCGGATCGAGCCGAATACGTGTCGATTCTGAGAGAATTAGAAAACGCGATTGCGCTGGATTTCCACTACGAGAAAAATTTAATTTTTTGGTCCGATATAACCCTCGATGTCATCCGACGAGCGTACATGAACGGATCTTCGGTCACGACGATCGTGTCGTCGGGTCTGGAATCGCCGGGAGGATTAGACGTCGATTGGATCGGGGATAAATTATACTGGACCGATTCGGGAACTTCGAG
>JAQFZO010000744.1:0-20976 GCA_034695885.1 Geophilus flavus | reverse complement strand
CCAAGGAAATCCAAATAAATCAAGGTAAATCCGAGGAAATCCATACATACCCAATTGAGATTGCACATGCTTGTTCCAGTGTTTCAGTACAGTGGCGCCATCTGATGTAAAGACGAGTTATTAGTATCAAATTAAATACAAATTTGGGGAAAATGATCGGAATTGCCTTCATTTTGGAAACGAGATGACAACTGGGTCAATGGAGGATGTTTATTTACGATAGAAGTGAAAATCTGAAATAAATTACTTATGTTTGCTGTGTAATTAATTATGCATTTTTAAAATAATTTCATTTAAAAAAAAAAATGCAAATGCCATCAGAAAAAGGATGATTTTCGATATTTTCCATCCCCAGTGAGCTGCAAATCAGTTTTTCGAGATTAACGCCGATTCTGCGATGAGAATTTTGTTAGCTTTCCTGCAAAGCTGATCGATCTCTAGACCTATAGTTAAACTAGGTTGCCTCTGCATCATATCTTTGTTATAATGTATGATTATTCTTGTTGTATCACACAGAGGTATTGTAATCTTTAACTGCCTCATTATTGAATCAGTAGTGAATATGAAGTTGTGTGGTTTGACACGCTTCTTTTCCTCTACTTATGTGTTCTTATTTTCTCACTTCTGTGCATGCTTTTCACTTAACATTGACTGCTGGGTTTGTCCTAACACAATGGTTATTTTATTTTGGTTGTTTCACTGGTTCCTTCTTTGCATGGCATTGACTGGGTCTCCCAACATAATGGAGACACAATGGTAAAGGATTTTAAATTGCTATATGTATTTGAATAGTATAAAAATTTAAATTAGGAGTTTTTTATTTTTGTTTTCAAATTGAAAATGTGGATAATACCGTACATGTAATGTTGTTTTAAGGAATATATTGTGTATCTGTTTGCAGCCTTAAAATTTATTTCAAAAGCTTATATTATGTGTACATAATACTTGCCAGAGAAACAAGAGTAGGAAAAATATTTTTATGATTTGCAATATTATGCAATCTCTATAAACATCTTAAAACTTAAAATTTTGATATCCAGAACTAAAGGGGAGAAACCTGTTATTACGTTGTTCCGTGTTTGTTCTAAATTAAGTGTAAATTTTATTTTCATCTATTCTTTCTAAACCTAGTTTTAAACCTTTTCAAATGTTTATATTCTATTTCCATAGTTACCTTTGTTGCCTCTACATGATATCTTTGTTATACTGTATGACTATTCTTGTTGTATCACGCAGAAGTATTGTAATCTTTAACTGTATGTATCTGAAGTTGTGGGGTGTGTGACACACTTTTTTTTCCTCTACTCATGGCCTATCATGGGTTGTTTTTTCTTGTTTCTGCTTTCCACATGGCATTGACTGAGTTTGTCCTGATACAATAGTTGTTCCACTTCTTCCTTCTTTCCATGGCATCGACTGGGTTTCCCAACACAATGGAAACACAATGGTAAATATTAAAGTCTATACACTTACCAGAGAAACCAGATTATAAAAAATACTTTACCAGAGAAACCAGATTAAAAAAAATACTTTAATGATATGCAATATTATGCAATACGTATCTCTCTAATTATCTTGAAACTATGATTTGTTGACTTGATGAATTTTGATATCTGAAACTAAGGGGGATAAAACTTTCAATTCCTACTTCTATGCCATTCGTCCTTCTCCACATTAGTAGGCCTTGGTAATCTTTTCTTTTATTTTATTTTATTTTGGTTTGGAGGATGCTGAGGGTTGATTTTCCCTCTATCACACTCTCACACTCACTCTCTCTCTCACTCACTCTCACTCTCTCTCACTCTCTCTCACACTCGCTCACTCTCGCTTATTCACTCACTCTCTCTCTTACTCACACTCACTCACTCTCACTCTCTTTCTTCTCTCTCCCGATCGCACGATGGTTTTGTTAACATTTCGCGCAGATTCCGATTCGCGCACGCTGCCCAATTTCCCATTTATGTTGATCAATGGCAGGTAATAACTGGATTTTTCAGCAGGACAATGCACTCTTAAAACAGTTAAAAGTAAAGGTAGAGAAAGGTCTAAAAATTAATACAGTCAGTTAGAAAAAGGTTCAAAATTTTCGCAAACCTTTGCAGAGGTTTGCAAAAATTTTAAACCTTTTTTAACTATGACTGTATTAATTTTCAGACCTTTCTCTACCTTCATTTTTAAGAGTGTGCTGCGGTACATACTGCAAAGGTGTTCAAGAGTGGTTTGTGGCTAAAAATATGCATGTCCTTGGGTGGCCAGCGTTTCTCCCGATTTAAACCCATCGAAAATGTGTGGGGAATACTTTCCCATAAAGTTTATGCTGAAGGCAAGCAGTTCCTAACAGTTGCAGAGCTAAAGTGTGCCATTAAACATTGTTGGGATGAAATACCCATTGAATTTAATAAATATTTAATGTAATTTATAAAAGTGGTGCTTGGTCTGGATATTAAATCCATTGTTTTTGTTTGAATTTACCTATTTTTTGAGGTGAGGCTAAACTTTTGTTGTGCCTGAAATGCGTAATAATAATTAATTAATGAGACAAAAATAAATTATTTTCACACACAAATAATTTTGTTTTAAAAACAATGAGACTATTGCCATTTCATTATTTCAACAGGAGAATTAGATATCTAAAATTTTCAGGTGAGGCTAAACTTTTGACACAAGGTGTATTTCCTCATTTTAGCCAGTGGTACTTTTTTCACTGCGTTGGCACTAAAATGATGAATTCTTTTTCCAAAATGTATCTATGGCAATGCAGAATAGTATGGCTTAGGTTTTTCTTTGTTTTCAAATATAAAATGTTGATAATGGTACATGTAATGTTGTTTTAAGAAATGGAATGTTGCAGCCTTGAAAATTATTTCAATAGTGTACGGTGTATCATGTCTATTCACTTGCCAGAGAAACCAGATTGGGAAAAATTCTTTAATGATAATGCAATATTATGCAATAACTTTCTCTCTGATCATCTTGAAAATTAGAATTTTGATATCTGTAACTAAGGGGGAGAAACTTTCAAGCCCTACCTCTATGTGGTTCCCTCCCATAGTAGGCCTTGGTAATCTTTTGTTTTGTTTTTTTTTTGTTTTCTTTCTTTTGTTTGGTTTGGATGATGCTAGGGTTGGTTTTCCCTCGCATTTCCTCATTTTATCCAGTGGTATTTTTTTCAGTGCATTGCCGACCTCTCTCTCTCTCTCTCTCTCTATCTCTATCTCTCTATCTCTCTCATACAATTATGTTCTCATTATCCGTTAAATTGTCAATAGAAAGTAGAAAATTATCGTAATTAAATCCCAAAAATGTTTTTTTCTCTAATTTTAAATTCCTACATACATTTTGCTATATATTCATTACACTCGCTTATTTCAACGTTCATAGCTTCAGTAACATTCTTCACATTCGCAAACCTTCAAAGATCTATTTCAATAATTTGATCAATATAGAAAAACAAAAATGTATTACTCCGGTGAGGATTTTTCTCTGTTTTTAAGTTTCTCATCGTATTTAAGACTAATGTTTTCTATGTCGAGTCGTAAATCTTTGATAGTTTTCATGTAGTTTTCGTTGAGTTTTGTAAGTCGACAAACATCGCTCTCTCTTTTAGCCAATATTTCTTCTCTGTTTGCTGCAATTTTTATCGAGTCATCAATTTCAAGTTTTACTCGTTTTATTGGCTCTTTGTCGTCGAAATGTCTGTTTGTTTCGATGGATAATTTTGGATTTGGTACAAATGCAACTGAAAAATGAATTAGAAGCATTAGAACTGAAAATACCGTATTTTAAAATGAGTGCATGCGAAATACTCTGACTGTGATGAGCTTGTTGAGTTCAATTATTCGCGTTTACGTGGATGACCTGTAATGAAGATAATTATGGTTGACAACGATTATTTTTAGTTACAAGTGTGATGCAAATGAAGTAGTACCTGAGATGTTTGAACGTCATTTCGCCGATTTAAAGGGGATGTCATTTCAATAGCTTTATTAAACGGACCAGAAAAGTCGAAATTTCTGGCTCTCCTAAACGCATCGTCATCCATTCTAGAAAAGTAATAATTTATAACTTGCGAAGATATTCACCAAATAGCTCTATACCAACCTCTATGCTCTCCTTTCCGCTCCTTCCTACTACGCCGAGTCGCTCGCTGAAGCGCTTGAACTGAACTCTTAAAAATGGCGCCTCTTAACGTCACTCTACAAGTACAACACAACAACGCTTTCAGAAACAGATTATTTTTCTCTCTTCTCTCATCCCATCTGACTTGTGAGTTGAGAGAGATCTTTTTCATAAAACTAACTTTTATAAATTATCATAATTTATTATAATTTCTTTTTTTTTTTATTGAAAATTTTGAATTACTGAGATTATTTTTATTTACCATATTTTCGGAACGAATAGTCCACTCGTTCAAACTTTAATCTGAAAAACTTTGTAATCATACTTGCCGACAAGTAAAAAAACTATTAATGTATTATTGTATTAAATTTAAGGAAACTTTTTAACAGAAGAAGAAAACTGAAATTAATTTTATTCCATGATATTAAGCAATTCGGTCACAATATTCTTTACGACGTGACGTCTTGATTTCGATTTCACTTGTCATGGCACATTCAAAATTTAAATAGAAATTAAGGAAGCAATCTAATATCAATAGGTAATTACATCTAATTAAGGCACCCATATGTCCATTAATTATAATTTTAATGTAAACGAATGAAAATAAATCAAACTTTGATAATTACCTAATCCCTTATCAGTTCCTTCAGAAAAAAGTTTAAAAGTCCTTTACCTGTATGGTTTCCCTCATTTGTATATCTTTATGTGGTTCAGGCATCTTTTAGCTGAAGCCAACATAGGGCCTATACTGTTAATCTTTCTCTTTTCTTTTCTCACTTCTTTCTTTTCTATTTTATTTTTCTCCATTGTTAAATTTGGGTTCGTGGTTCTTTGAATTTTAGGTTTGGTTTTTATAAGTTATAATAAGTTTGACCAAGATCTCTAATAGGCTTCAAGTGGCATCTTGGTGCTGAAGCCCAACAGGACCCCTCTATATCTCTCATCTCTCTCTCATCTCTCTCTCTCCAAAATATAATAGATGACTTGATACTGTATAATTTGTTTGATTAGTTCAATTAAAATGTTTTTTATCTTTAAATCTTACTGCTTAAAACGATCTCGATGAAGTTCAAAATCTCTGTGGCTGTCAGTGCCATAACAGCAAATATAGCACACGTAACGTTTTTTAAGGAATTTTGGCAGAGGGATTATCGCAAAGAATTTAAATATACTAGCTAGCCCTAGCAATATAAATATCACGGATATTAAAATCCACTAATCGGGAGACATAATAGAATCAAAATAAATTGTAATTCATTAATTTTGTATCTTGTCTTAAAATGGTGGGAAATTTTAATGAATTTACTTATGTGTGCTGAAGCAAACTATACTATACGTACGCGATTTCTGTTTACAAAAATGCGTTGTATAGGAAAAATGTAAGTGACGTATTAAACCTGACAACGGTGATGTTTGTTTCTGAATGAAAAGACAAGGCGGTTAAAAAAACAAAAGACAACGTGAAAACTTCAAACCATGACAACGTTGATAAAATGTTGGCCACTGGCCACAACAGTCCCCGTTTCCGCCACAACTGCCCAAGCATCGTAATCATTTCGGTTTCCTCTTACGTATAACATGTAATTTATTGTACTAGATCCGCCCAACACTTTACCTCTTGGCCAAAGACATTGATGAAACAGAATATTTCAAACTTTAGTTCCTGCACGAACCAATACATTGCAGACTTGCTACTAAGAAACAAGTACTGTAGATATTTCACTCGAGTAGATAGTTATTATGGGTTAGGTTACTCCACAAAAATTTGATTCACATCCCTGATAAAAAACAGTACGGTAATTTGAACTCAAACAGTTTTGTCATGAGGGGAAGCCCACATTTCAATTTGGAGTGAAATTGCTACTTTTTCTGCTTTGCTTTGTGTTTATTTACTGTATTCGTCATTCCTCAACAAGCCGAGTCCTGAGGGATTGTTTTGTACTTCCAGTCCAGGTCACTGAGTTGTAAATAACCAGCCAAAGCTGGTATTTCAAAAATTATTGTTTCATCTCCTCCTGCTTCAATCAACAGTACTTGTAGTCTTGTACCACTGGGTCTTCTGATAATCCACTCAGAAAACGATCTATTTAACAACCTTTTATAGAGTAAAGGTATTCACATCAGTGGCAAAAATACAACCTTTTTACAACATCTTTTTCTGAGTGTCGATTTGCTAAAACTGCTCCAGCTGATCCACCACCAACTGTGTAAAAGAATGAATCGTAAATTAACCTCGAACCTAATTGTCAAAATATGTAACTGTTGTTAAAATGCACAGAAGTACGAGGATTACAATGACCTCAATTATCAATTATGTAAGGAAGCATTCAAAAGTTTACTGTGCAATTCATTCAAATAACTGATAAGTATTCAAAATTCATATTTCTTTTGTACGAGTTCTATTTTACTACTTAATAAAATGGAACAAACAAATTGGGTCAAGTTGAAAGGATACGATGAGCAAGTGTGTTTTTTTTATTAATATGTCTGTTGACCTTGAAGATTAAAAGTATGTGAAATGCACAAAACAATATTTATACCTAACTGTGAGAATAAGGTCAAAAAATGCTAACAAGACCACTTATCAGTTTTACTGCGTATGAAATTCTCATGTTTGTGCATTATGCATGGGCATAAAAGAAAAATTTTGACTTAAAATTTTAACAAGTAGGATGCAGGAATTTAAATATTTTAAAAGCACTTTGAAAAAGGTCAGTAACTGACACCTTTCAACATTTCCTCGTAAAATAAAGGGGGAAAACACAAAAAATAATCATTTCTGAGTGTCGTATCAACAAAATATTTATTTCCGGTGGCGAGATGACCACGCGTGAGAAAACCCTAAGCCTAAAGTATGTTAAAAGGACAGTATGACAAAAATACTACTCACCTATGACGTAATCGTAGGCGTCAGCTGCTCTCTGCGTTGGATGAAGTGGTGGAGCATTTTGATTGCGATAACGCAGAAGCAACATGGTCGTGATGGGTATTAGAAGAGCAATAGATGCGACAGGGGTGATTAACACCATAATGGATCGGTAAAAGACTTAAAAGTGCCCCTTAAAGTCTAGTCAACGACACTTAATCCTCTCAAGTCAAGGGCATGCCTGTCTGACGTCATGCAATTTTACAAACATTCCACACCTGCTCTACAGTAAAGCAAGCTTTAATATGTGCTCTTGACTTAAGAAACCTAGTTTTATAAGAAACTTTAGGTCAGTGACCCATGACGTCATTCATCTTTGTGGCCTCGTATTGGATGTTTATAGGGAATAAACAATGGTCTACGTGATTAATTGTGTTTTCTGGTATTGGTTAACGAAATTAAATGTGGTACAGTGGAAATAATTTGTGGAATAATTAAAAGGGGAAAATGTCATATGAATACATTTTTACAATTTTCTTGACGTTTTATAAGGGTGATATTTTTTTAAGTGAAAGGGCAACCTCTCGTCCCGAGTAATGAGGATAAGGGGTCAGGTAGAGGGGACCTGGTGAATGAGGTCAAAATAGTTTTAAGGGTTACAGACAATTTCCCCCTAGAGTGACGTCACATATGGCCGCCTCGCTTATTAAAATGCATTAAAAAAGGGAGAAAAAAAATTCATGTCATTAACCAACCCATTTTCCTCATTCATCTTTTAAAACGAATCCTTTCACTAAGAAAAACAGGAAATGAACTTTTTCACATATATATTTTTTTAGTGAGATTTTCCCATTAGTTCCTCATGGTATTTTTTTTTTTTTTAGATAGGTGATTGATCTATTTATTCATTTTGTGGGTTTACTTTTATTTGATTCAAATAATAATACACTCAGTGCCATAAAAAAGAATGTTTCGAAACAGAATCATGAATTTGAGTTTAAATCGAAAAATTCAAATCTCAAAACAATAATATTTATTAATGTAGTCACTTAAAGCATTAAAAATAATACAAATTAAAATAAATGACAATCCTAAGTGGATTAGTCACTGAGATATAGGCACCTAAAGTGACAAATGTGGTATGTTGACATGAAATTAGAATATTCTACCTCTTGCACCACTGCACAAATCTTTCTCGCATTGATTTAACTAAAGATAAACAATACAGTAGCTGAATTCAATCTGAAAAGTATAAGGAACTTCTCTCGCCTTTAACGTCACTGCTTCTTACACATAGAGAAGATGCCTGACGTCAAAGGCGAGAAAAGTTACTTCTGCTTTTCAGGTTGAATGCGGCTACTGCTCTTTCCGTGTTTTAAGCCATTCCTCATGTAACACATTAATGAGTTGAGCTTTAGTTGCAGGTGAGGGCGAATACAAGTAATAGGTGCGAGTCAACTTTTATTATTTTCCAATCGAGCCATTTTGAAATAATCTTTAGGTTTTGTAATGTAACTGATGTACATAAAAGAGATCATGAATATTGATAAATGATTACTGTCGAACAGATGAAGCAAGCGATTGGCAGTTTACAGCCCATTTCTAGACAACAATTCCATCGAACTACACATTACCAGTTTATCTAACCAAGTTTGAATCTGCAATGCAGCTATAAACAAACTTTACTGTTCAATGGCACCTCTAATCCCCTACCATGCATCGGTTGGAAATACTCATTTCTTTTTACTTGAAGTAAACAAACAAATCAATTTCAATAAAGCTTATAGTTTCCAATAAAATTTAAAAAATAGTTTTAAGCGGCTTTTAAATTTTACAAATTCATCGACCCATGTCAATAATTTTTTTGTTTTTTATTGATAAATGTGAACGAAATCTATTTTCAACATTACTGAAATTCAGGTTTTTAACCCAAAAAATTATTTTTTTTAAATACACTGTACGGTTGTACCCAAAAAAATGAATAAAAAGACTTGATAAACGTTTTTAAAATGTAGATAAAGACTAAGGGCAAAATTGTCAAAGTGTTAGATTATCTGGTTAAATTTGTATTGTCTTTTTATCAGTCACATTCTGTTAAATCATATCTACAGATACCAAACTGACACTCAATAACATGTTACACAATTAAATCTTCAAGGGTTTTAAGTATTTCGATAAAAATTCGCCTCATAAATACAAAGCACGGAGACCAAAATTCACTTTTCCATTCGACAACAAAATGGCAAAGATTTCAATATTACTTGTTTTACTGGGGGCAGCTACGGTCTTTGCCATTAGAGATAAACTAATATTTGAAAACTGTGGTATGGTACTTTAAAAAACTTCATTTTTTGTTTGTTTATGCATTCATTTTTTGTTTTTTGTTTTTTTAGGTGGCCCACACGATGTGATTAAAATAGAACACCTTAGCATAACACCAATGCCAATAACCATTCCAGGAAACTTGGTAGTTTCTGCAAACGTGACCCTCACCCGCGATTTATCCCACCAAACAAAAATTTATGTAAAATTGTACAAACAAACAAAAGTAATATTTCCGATCGATATCAAAATTCCGTGTATCAAAAATGCCGGCTCTTGGTATGTATTTTCTACCGTTACATCATTTAAACTGTACTTTACTCATCCCTTTAAATTTTTCAACAGTACATACGACAGTTGCTCGCTTATTCCATTGACAAAAAATCGTATATGCGATTTTTTCCCCAAAAATGTCGAATGCAGTTGCCCATTTAAAGCTGCTAAATTTGGTGTCAAAAACCATCAAGTAACAATCCCATCAGTTTCTGGAATCATTTCGTGGATGGCTAAGGTAAATACCTAGTAAATCAAAATACTGTACTAGTACAGGTATGAGTATTTAAATTAATTTTGCAAAAGTCAACAAAATATTGATATTTGTAATTAATGCACCGTACGTACTTTAATTCAAATATTGTTTTGAACAAATCATTTTGCTGTAGGTACCGTAAACCAAAATTTAAATATCATTAATATTTCACCACAAGCCATCATAACTACTGTTTATAAATTAAATACATTTTATTATTTTTTAGGGCGACTACAAAGCTGAAGTAGTAGTTCACGATGACGTTGCAAATCAACAACTTGGTTGCTTCAGAGCCTATTTGTCTCTTAACAAGGGTTAAATAAGGATTCACCGTCTCGCTAAACTCTAAATACTTCAAAACTGTAAATAAATAAACTGTGATTTTAACCAAGCAAAATGTTTATGACTCTTTTATTCGATCACAATTTTATTTATAAGTTAATGTGGACTGTAGTAATTAAATATTAACAAAATCGTGGAAATTTAATTAATAAAATACGCGCTCATTAATATGCAGTAACTTTTTCACTGGAAACTTCTATTTGCAACCAATAAACATAGAAATAAATAAAAGGAAATTGAATTCGTATTACTTCTCCACATCAAAGCCCGACGCTCAAAGATCAAAGCTACAGTACTATAGCACACACGAAGATACTGTATTCCTTCCTCTTATCAGTGACAAAAACTCAATGCAGCTTTTCCTTTAAGCTGAAAACTTTAGCGTGTTTGATTACTCAGTCTGAAAATCCCAACAGAGGTATCCTTGTCGAGTTGGTTTGAAGTAAATATGAGATTTGACTTAAATTTTTTTCCTTTGCAATTGGTGTGAGTTTAAGTTCGTTTATTTCTTAAATTTTCATATGTACAGATAATGAAACACTCCATTATTAGATTCAGTGGACTAAGGCAAAATGTATGCCAACTTTAAGCTAACAAAATAAAAACACGGAACACATTTAGGAAGAACAACTTCAGGGGCAGCTAATGCACATGCCATGCAATGCAGCTCAGCTGAACTAAGGTAAGCAATAAACAGTCTGGGATGTTTACCCTTTAATAAAAAAAAAAAGAAACAGCATAAGTTTTAAAGGTTATCAGATGAAATTATTTTTTAAAAATTATTTTATTTATGGCTTTTATTTTTCACAATAAAAGTTTTAACATTCATCATTGATACATTAAACTCTGTTTTATTCAAAGTTATATATTTTATATATTATGTATGTATAATAAAGATAGATATTTTTATTTTTATTTTAATCATAATAATAATAATGGTAATAATAATAATAATAATAATAATGATTCCACTTAACTCTAAAATAATGCTGAATTGGATCGTTCGAATCTGTCGTTCATATTTGCTGTACTCCAACGTCCAAATCTGAGAAAATTATCTCCCTTTGATCCGATTTTACTTCTTTTTTCCTGGTCACTGTTTCGATATCTCATATGATGACTGTCATTGAGCGTGGGAGTCGCTCGTTTTGCGGACACGGTATTCCTGTTTTCGAGACTTCGTCCAAAACGAAGGAAGTTTTTCTCCAAAGTACCTCGTTTTCTACCCAGCTCACGGATCAATCTCGCAGATCTGAGGCTTAAGAGCTTACGATTTCCATTATCCGCCCATTTTTCGTGAAGACCATCATTTTGCTCGAAATTACTGCGACCGAAACGTAGAAAATTCCTGTTGAGATTGTTTCGTTTAATGTTGTTTTCGGTTTCGCGGCCAGTACTGCGAAGAAGAGACGCTTTTTCACCTGTAAATGATGTTTTATTTCTAAAATTACTACAAATGTGACACATTCAATTCAAAGGAAAGGACATTTCACTTCAAATTGAGGAATTGTGAAAAATAAATGGAGTAGATTTACTCCATAAAGAAATCCTTGAAAGCAAACTATACTTGGTAACTGCAGTTCCACGAGTGAAAAAAAGAACCCTTAGGCAAATTCGCGAGTTTAAAATGTTTTTCCCCTCACTATGAAACTCAGAAACGCTTAATAGAAATTAGTATGGAAACCAAATTTTATTATAAAATTTAAAAATATTTTCTTCAATTTTATTTTCTATTCAGACACTTAACTTTGTTTACTTTTAATATTGTCAACATTTTTCCCTCTTAAAGAAATAGCAATAAATTGAAGGATAGGCTTATGGTTTTATCTTTATACCTTTTATTACATTTCTTTTTTTGTAAATAAACTTCAACTATCAATTCAATTTTATAACTTTGATCTAGTGTCTCAATCTCATACGATCTAATACCGCGATTAATTCCCCAAAGGGAGTTTCAGTAATTTCATGAGATTTTTCCCCATTTAAGCGTGACCTTCTCCTCATACCTCAACAGGGAATCTTAAGACTAAAAGAGTTTTTGCAGCTGAGTAAAAAGGACTTTTAAACTACTTTTTTCTCATTATGAGGCCTCCCTTCTGTGACAGAAATTTTCCTAGTAATGGCGTGATGCCAAAAATGGCTCTTTTATCCCACATCATAACGTAATGATATTACGTCATTTGTAACAAACTAATCAACCGAACGTGTTGTAACTGTTAAGCAAAAGCCAGTTTACAAAATCAATTAACTGTTTTATTTTACCCCATTCATTGTGTTTCTTTGATTTATGGATGAAGTTGAAGAGGAGTGTGTCTTTTCTTCTCTTTGGTCACTTATTCAGCTGCAGGAACTCCCTCGAGTCCTAAGTTGAGTGACAAGACAATTTCATTTTCACGCACTTCGTTTTCGATTTACCAGTCGCAGTCGTGAGAACATAAAACTAATTCAACGACAATTTGGTCACTCTTGCAGGGCCACGGCGAATAAAGACCAAAATATTGGTTTATACTAAGTTAAGTTATATTTATTGATATATACAACACAGTTTACTATATTGGCTGAGATTGCGTGTAATGGAAACACACCCAATGTTCTCATTATTCGCGGTTAGGTGAAAATAAGTTAATAAGTCGTTAATTAGTGTGGTGTTCTGTATTATTTTCTCGCTCTAATTGTCAAGTTTTGCTGTGTACTAACTTACAAAGGCAAAAAACTCATTGAAAAACAAATCGCAACTAATGGATTTCTTGTTTCTTATTAATACGTAATGTGTGTACATCGGATATGCAAGTTCCAAAAACACTGTGTTGTTTAATTAAAAGTTTTAGTTTCAGCGTAAATTAAACCTCTTTTCTGATTAAAATTTGATTAACATTGTTCATCTCTCATTTCCTCACGTAGTAATTAACTTTTTTCACTTGTACCCATACGTACCTATTTAAAATTCCGCTAATACTTGTTTTGTTTTTGATTACTTCCACTATACACTTAACTTCACCACACTACTTTTATGTCTTAATCTGTATTGTTTCTTCTGTCTGTCCCTGATCCTATTTCCCTTTTATCCCATGCTATAATCCTTACTGTATTCTAAATTCTAACATCTAGTCTTAAATATTGTAAAAGTAATTCAGAATGACAGCAAGTGCAAGTTATCTCTTCTAACGACTTTAAGTAACTTATTTTGATCTTGATTAGACATAAGGACTGGCAAATTATTAAAATTCAACAACATTTCTGCCGCTACGACTACATAATTGAGGAGAAAGTCGAGAAACACCAATGCAAACCCAGCGGCTTACTGTACTACTTGGAAAACTTCGTGATAAAATCAATCGCTCGAAGCTGTGTTTACGTATGTGTGGTTGCAAGATCAACCAATACAGCCGCTTTTGATATACAGTAGTCACACAAATTGATTTTATTTCGCTTTGATTATAGCTTAAAATTCACCTGAAAATTTGTAATTTATACAAATAATGAAAGGAAATCGTGTAAACAAAAATATTTTCTTAACTTTTGTTGACATTTCAAAATTGAAAATAAACAAAACTGTCCAAAAGTTAAATCAAAGCCGAAGTAAAAGTTAGGTGGTGATTTTAAGAAGTGAAAATGTTATTTTAATGGCACAGACACTTCTAAAACATTAAAAATACATCAAATATCAATTCAGAAGAAATTAAAAACAGCTACAATACTGTATAGCCTACTAAAGACTACGACACTACCGTGTCTTGATTTTAATGTCTTTTTACTCTTTTATCCTGTGTCAACGTAGCATTTGAAATTGGCTAATAATTCCCATTTAACACACGTACGTTCCTTAAAAGTTCATTTAAAATTGTATACTTTCCATTGCCTTTTGTAACATTAAAGTAGGTTATGGATTTTTTTACATTTACCCTCATTCCTTCTCCAAACACTTAGATTAAGAAGCGTGATGCATGACATGGAGCAAAAAACCATTAATGCACATAATTATTTTTTTTTTACCTTCCAACTCTCCCTTGGCTTTGTGCATCCACTTGAGTAGACAAACCAATCCTCCATTGTTGTTTGGTGGATCGTCTAAATCGCAGGCCATTATCAGCTGGATTAATAACATTATCACAAAGCCCCTATACATGATTATAGTTGATTAGGTGATAGGTCAATCTGTTAAGTAATTGAACAACATAACAGTTAATTTTACACTCAATTATAACCATAATCCTTGTGTTATTTTACATAAGAGAGATAAAACAGCAGAATTAAAGTGTCATAATCATAATATATTAAATTAAATTATGTTTTCCAAGCTAGTTTTCTAAAAATAAAGTTTTGTCGGTGGACGTTGCAACTATCATATGTAAACAATTCAATTTCCCTTAAACACGATGTTAAACATTCAATGTTTACTTATTTTTGATGCAGTTTTTCTAAGAGAAAAAAAAACAAATTTCGATTTAAAACTTTTATGATCGGCATGTTTTTTTAATGAAATTAATTCATAAACCTTTAAAGAATAAATAATTGTTAGCTTAAAGTATTAATTCGATTAAGAAGATAGATTACAGTATCGAATTTTTAAAAAATTGAAATAATGCAAAATGTTTATCAAGTGGAAATCTTTCTTTGATTAATTTTAGCTGTATGGAGTCCATTGTAATAAAATACCCCACGGCTGTAGATATGAAAAACAAATTGCTTTAAATAGAAGTCGCTAAGACAAATTGAATGCTCTCTGCCATTCATTCAATTAATGAGATATGTCAGGCGACATCAAATCCTACACTTTTCTTTCTATTCAAGACCCGTTTAATTACTTTATATTGCTATGACTGGATACTATAGTAACTTACTTAATGGATAAAGTCAATTTCGTACCAGTTGTGATTGTGCGTGCGTATGAAGTTGAAAAAAATTTAAATTTAATTATAAACCACTTTTCACTAAAAGCACAAAATGACAAAATGTGACAAAACATTAAAAACTTTCCAATTAAATCAATTTCCTTTTAAAGTTGTTTTGTTTTTTGTTTTTTGCTTTTTACTTTTAAGTTTTCACTTTTTTTTGTGTAGAAACTTATGAATAGTTAAAAGATGTTTTTTCCAAGATAAAACTACATCTACTACATTAATCATGCGCAGATTTACGGATCTTCTGCTACTAGCTGTTTTGCATTTAGTGTTTTTTCTGAGAACAATCGAAAGACAAAACCAATCGCTTGTCTTATTGCGTCGAGGAAATAAAAAAAGTTTATTACGGTTTACTTTTTAGTAATTTCAAATTGGTTTCGACGATAGAAAAGTTAATTTACTATTCTAACTTACTGATAACCAAACAAATAAAAACTATGTTTTTTCTAAGAAATTAGCTTAATCGCCTGAATTTGACCCCAAATCCAATATTTTCAAATTTTATTCTCTTTCCAGTGATGGAGAGAACAAATACGGTAAGTTTCAACATCAAAATGGCATTAAAAGTACATTGAAGTTTTACAGTTTTGCAAATGTTTATCTTTCATTAACATTTTTTTTCTGTATCATCAGTGGTCACTTTTCAGTTTCACCTTAATTGCGTTTTGATAAGTTAAGTAAACAGCTTTAATTTTGCAATTTTTATACTTAAAAAACCCATCAAAACAATCTGATATTTAAAAATTTAAATACGTGTAAGGCAGGAAAACCAACAAAACAACAAAAATAATTATTTATAAATTATAAATTAAACTAAAATAAACAAGCAATTTGGAAAAAAAAAACAAATAAACTGTCACATCATGTGACCGATATTGTGAAAGAAGTTAAAGTTATAAATGAAAACTGGTTTCGATTAGAATAAAAATCATTTGAGAAAAATGAAGAAGAGTAAATAACAAAAATTAGATTATTTGATTCGAGCGAATTCTTACCTGTGTTTGCGACACATGCACTTCTTTCTCTTCTACTGGGTTGAAAATGCGACTCAAGCTTCTTCAACAATCCTCGCCTTCATCCAATTGGTCACCAAGTGCATGACGACACGAATCCTCTGGCGGACTGCAAATGAACTTATTGAGTTAGTCGTATTGTTGATAAGTCGCGTTACCTCAGTTTAGGATGATGAGCAAATATTGATTAGTCTCTTTCTCATCCGTGAACCGACGTGTTGCTTTTTATTTGTCACGCAAAACGCAATAAGATGAAAAGTAAAGAAAATTAATTGAAATGTGAGAATCGATTGCGTGATTATTTCTAGGGTCAAAAAACCTAATAACATTCAGGAAATAATTCGCACACCTGAATTTCATAAAATAGGGTACCAAATACCAAAAAAAATAAATTTTATAGTAAAAAAGAAAATTAAAAAAAAATTTGTTGATGATAGTCAAATTAAATACAAATTTGATTAAAAAGTTTACTGAATACACTTTAATCACTCATATTTCTTAATTAATTTGTTTAAGTATCCCCTTACTACTTACTAACAAAATGGCAAGAAAAATAAACAGATTAAAAAATTTGTTATATTAAGTTACAACACGAACTCACGTCACAACATTTTTTGACTCTCGTTTGGCATCATTCGAGATAAAAAAGAAAAGAAACGAGAGGAAAAATGAACCCTGTTTTATTAGAGGAAGCATTAGAGATTAAACATGCTGAGATTCATAGTACTCGAGCAGTGGCCTCATGGGTCAAGAAGAATTAAACAAAGGTGGTGCTAAAGGGCGCAAGATTGTGGTTGAGATTAATTATTTATAATCTCTCCTACCAATTAACCCTTTCACTTTCGCTAAAAGGAGCTTTGAAAGATTAAGTTCAAACACAACCAGTGTGCAATGCAAATGCAAAAAGCAACCGAAACTGAACTTTCAGTGAGATTTTGCATTTTGCATAAAAGTTTCTGGGAAAGATGGGAATTTGCATCTTTAGAAAATTTCATTTTCTTTTATACCTTTACGAAATGACACAACGTGAACGAACACTTTTGAAAAAGTATGAGTTGAATATTGATGATTGAAACCCATTTGTCACCTAGAATTTGACCTTTCGAGTTTTTATAGCGCCACAGAAAATTGCCTCCGAAACAACAGCGCACGATGCACCTTTAGAATTGCAATCACGAGCGCCCACCTGATGTAGGACAGTGACAAATGTGTAACACCCTAAATAAATTTAATTCTACTCTTTTTCAATTTTATGTGCGTGTAAAATAAGCCTTACGAGAGATAGATAAATGAATAGTCTGACATTAAACTTCGAATCAACTTAAAGTAAACGTTATAAACTCGATGATATATGGATTTCAGTAAATGATTAAATGTAAACACGAGTTAAAAAATGACTATAAAAATCATAACTTACTCTATAAAGTTCCACTTCACACAATAGAGTGAACAAAATATTTACTAATAATTCCTCCCAACCAATAACTGGTATACCGGATTTCCTATACCTACCGATGTTTTCGATCTCAGGGACTTATTCCAGGTAGTACAGTAAAAATAAACTTGTGTAAACCGTAAACCGTGTTTAAAAATTCTGGTTTCTTTCTTGATAAAACAGATTGTTCTTTCTACCCTTTAACCGCGAATAAATAAAGATGTTTATCCAACATTCAGCACTGTTATTCCAGAAGTGGGTTTGGCAGCAAAGTTCAAGGGGTTGCTTTTCATTAAAAACATGACACCAAAGTTTAAAGCTGTTTAATTTTCCTTGCAAGTTGTTACATTGGTATCGACATGTTTCGACGTTGTTTTAACATGTCTCGCACTGTACCAACAGAAAACTGTTGGTTTTTGAATTAAAGTAGACGGCTTCAATTTTAACTGTTTGCATTTACTCCACCGAAGCGAAAATTTTGGATTAAAAATTTATAATAAGTTTTCAAACGTTTATCCTTAATGCCATCATTTACTTTTAACTCATCATTTAATCCTTAAAATGAACTTTTATTAAGGTAATTAAAAGTGTAATTTTCATTGAATTTTTTCTCTTTAAAAATAAAACACTTCATTAATTTTCTTCGATGTTTAAACAAAGAGGTAAAACTTTTTTATAAAACATTTATTCTAAAAATAGAGCCGGCTTAAATCACTCGAAAGCATTCTAAATATTCAGTTGGAGACATTAAATAAGACTAAATGCCACAAACACTCATAAGGAAAATGTGGGAAGTCTCAGGTGTCTCATATTCTCCATTTCTATATACTCACGCTAACCAGAAATGAAAAAAAAAGTGGAAATTGGTCCCCCAGTACCTTAAGGTAGCTTATTACAATCTTTTCCTTTGGTTGCTATGCCAACTATCAAATTTTTTTTAAAAAAAAAATATTCAGTTGACACTTTCGTGTTTTTAATATGAATCTTTTTTTTATTAAAGTTTTAGGTAATTAAATAAAGATAAATTGATTTGACACCTTTAGGATGGAAAGTTTGACGTCAGAGTCAAAAGTGTAAACCAAAACGGGGAGTTTATTTTTTTATTTGTTGTTACAAGTAATTAATTACTCGTAATCAATGACATGTTTATTCAAGCACTAAATCACAAGAGGATTTAAATCGAATGATCAGTGTAAAAACCGCAGATTGGGCCGTGATTGGGTTGGAATAATTTAAATTGAAATGAAATTTTAAAGTTTCACCCGAATATCTTTGATCCAATTTTCAAAACTCAAACAAAAAAAGTCAGAGGAAGGTTAAATAAACGGTGGAAGAAAAAAAATTGATTCGACCCGTATATCTAAAAATATATTTTGTTATGATAAATTCATACAATTCTAAGATTAAAAAAATCATGTTTGTAATTAAGAAGCGGAAACTTCTAGAAAAAGTCAAAAAAGTTTTAATCCCACATGGGGGAAACAGTAATCCCAAGCTTAAATGTTTGTATTAATTTCCCATCGGGAGGCCATAGATTTGATACACGATCGGACAAATCCCTCGATGGGATACGGTGTATGATGTCATTAACGTGAAATACGGTAGAGAAAATATCGTGTCACGTATCAACTATTTGTGCCTGTGTGACCTTCGATTCGACTTTAAAACAACCACATCAGCGATGATCGCAAGGAAATTCGTACGCTTCTCTCGTATCAGCATACGTAATAGTGTTTTGGTTAAAATGTTGACTATTTTCCCAGATGCTTTTCATCTAACCTTTAGTTTTACAAGATAAGATCTAGGTACGTAAGAAAAGGAACAAAGAAACGCGCAATACGCGTGTATTAAAAGGATTTATATGGGATAAAGTTTTATCCAGATAAACCTCTATACTGCGTGAAGAAATGACCCGAGTTGCAACCTCGTTTCACAAGTAGACTATAAAAACCTGTGGGTGAAACTGAAATAGGTTTTCAAAATGAATACAAGCAAAATCTAAGGTTTAACAGTTTTAAAAAACAGGTAAAAGTGAAGGAATGAGTGGGGGATTAAACATTTACTCACCTTAAAGATGTGCATGTGGTCGAAAAATGGAAGGGGAATTGGTTTCGAGGGATATATCAAACTGAAAATAAACATTTATACACGTTATGATTTAATGAAAGCAAAAAGGAAATGTGGTTTTACTTACTTTACTACTGAATGGCAACGTTAAATTCACTTTCTTTTCTGGTTGGTTGCACTGTTTGTATGCGTGCAGTGGAACAAAATAAGCAATTTTTACGCAACGTCTGTGTTTAGATATGAGTCAAGCTTGACCGAACGTTGAAATTCAACCTATCATTATACGCCCATGACAACTAGATTTTTTCACTCTTCCTTAATGCTACTTGTTGAGTGACATGTTTACAGCCATGCAGCACTTATTTCCCGGATTTTAAAATTGTTTCTTTCCACTAAATTTTGATGTGATTAATAAGAGGAAAAATGTGGAATAATAATAACCTAAGCTTGTTCGATTCAAGATTGTTGACGAGTTTTATAGGTTTTCGAATCAAATGCTTGAGATAAGTTAGAAAAAAAACTTCTAAAGCGTTTTATCTAGATAAATGATCGAAAAAACAAATATTTCGACATCTTAATTGACGTGGAAACATTTCTACTACGTGTGCGTCTATTTTATTTTGACAATTTCTCATTCTTTATTTACTCTTATGTCAAAATTTGTTCGTGTTTACAATTATATGAAATTTGTAAACATCAACACTGAATAATATATTAGTTTGAAAAGCTGTTTATTTGCACCTGCATTATTTGCATTTTTTAAAAAATTATTATAGTACTGTGTCAGGAATGGCTGTTACTCACCTCAACTTATGTGCATCATTAAAAATTCACTGTACCGGTAGTAGTAGTAGCATAAAACAAGATGAAACTTAAAAGTTATGTGAATTTGCCGAGATGAAAGAATTTGATTGATTTTATGACGTTTACATTACCAAGAATCTTGAGTTTCAGCTTTGTATCGCCGTAGTTCATTAGAAAGAGAAAAACAATTTGAAGTTTATTTCGGGCATGCTAGGCTACATTCATCCACGCCGACGCTAAGACTTCCCGTAAGAACGACTTCCGCTTCCGGCATATGTTTTCTGCTTAGTGATGGTAAACACTTAATACTACATGCTACAAATGCTGAAACCACAGTATATTGTGTCTGAAACTTAAATTTCAGCGCGTTATGAAGAGCACTGATAGGCTGGTGTTAACTGTTAATTGATAGCTCAGCAATCAGCACTTGATTGAAACGACTTCCGGCATCTTCACACATCAGTAGCACAACACGTCAAGAAACAGGAGCGTGAAAAAATAATGATCTTGAAATTGAATTAACTTATTTTTTTAGTCAAAACAAGAATAAGGCAAATATCCTTCAGACTGCGGAGAAGTAA
>JAQFZO010000743.1:0-20998 GCA_034695885.1 Geophilus flavus | reverse complement strand
ATGGTGTGAATGAAGGAGGTCGTTGGCAATAATGCTGTGAAGTCAATGGTTTTGGGCAGAATATTGTTAGAAATTGAAGAGTCCATTGTTAATTATGCCAACAATCAAGTAACAATGCTGTAAAATGAAAGATTTTGTTCATAACATTGTTAAAAGTCGACGAATCTATTGTTAACTATGACAACAATCTACTTCCTTAACAATGCCAACAGTCATCCTTGATAACAATGCCAACAATCAAGGATTAGATTGTCTATGCCAACAATTCCATTGGCAATAATACCAGATTTCATTGACAACAATGTTAAAAATCGAGAATTCCATTGTTAACAATGCTTAGAATCGAGGACGCTATTATTAAAAATGATATGGTAAGTCAAAGATTTCATTAAAACAGTGCTAAAAAATCGAGGATTTCGTTGTTAACAATGCCAACAATCTAGGATGCCATTGTTCACAATGCTACAATGCTGGCTGGCAACAATGCTACAATGCTAACAATCGAGAAGCTATTATTAAAAATGCTAAAAATTAAAGATTCTGTCAACAAAAATGTTAAAAATCAACAATTTTATTGTAAACAATGCTGAAAATCGAAGATTTTTTTAACAATGATAACAATGCTACAAGACCAACAATTCTATTGACAACAAGCTATGACAATCGAGAACCCATACAAAAAAAAATTCCATCGACAACAATGTCAAAATTTTCCATAAACAATAACACCAAAAAACAAGAAATCAATTGTCAACAACGCCAACAATATGAGACATTATCATCCGAGACCACCAGAAAAAAAAGAAAAAACCGCACCGACACCTCACAAGCAACAATCAAACCTACAACCATCCTTTTACCAATCAAAAACCAACCAATTGGATCCACCATTCAATAATGGAACGCACCAAACAGAAAAAAGTGTAAAAATTAAAAAGAAATTTACACATAATTGCATAAGCGGAGGGATCGGCCGCTACGTAAAGCGATGTTTATGTGGCGTTCAGAGGTCGCTGCAAGAGCCGGGTTGGAAGATCAGGGCAACGAGGCGGGAGTATTTTCATTCATTCGTTACACTCGTCATTCGTTTTTGGGTTGTGTTAGCCTTCTGCTGTCATTGATGGCCGCCGGGAAGGATTGCCATTTTCAAACTGTAAACCCAATAAAGTATGTTACGCTGGATGCAGTATTGTTTTGTTTATCGCTTACGCCCCGGGATTAAATACGACTCCGGCTCCAGTGTGAATAATCATGGCGAGATGTTAATTAATCGCTAGTCAGTAAACGGCTAAAGCGTATTATACGTTTGAGGAACATTAGATAAATGTGTTCCAAAAACCAAAATATATTTAAAATGAATTTTTATGAATTAAATGCTTTACGAATACATTTCGATGTATTTTGAAATAAATTTTAAATTTATTTGAATGCGTTCCCGGTCCATGTGGGACAAATGTGTCGCTGTATGGGGATTGATCGGAATTAATGTGGATGATGTTGGGAATTTTCTAGGTGTGTTTAAATGATTTGTGATGTGGATACACTGCTGTTTTGATTTAAATTAAATGGAAATTTGTGTCAAAAGGCAACATATTAAATCAGGTTAAATGAAAACTCGTTATAACGAACTCAAAGGACCATTTAAATGTTCAAAAATTCAGACCCTGCAGGCTACAGTGCCAACAATAGAAGATTTGATGCACGACAATGCCAACAATGGTGGTTTTCATTGTTACAACAATCATGGATTTCATTGTTACAACAATCATGGATTTCATTGTTGCAACAATCATGCATTCCATTGACAACAATCACGGATCTATTGACAACAATCATGGATTCAAATTGTTACAACAATCATGGATTTCATTGAAAACCAATCATCGATTCATTGACAACAATCAAAGATTCCACCAACAACAATGCTAAAAATCAAAGATTTTATTGACAATATCACCAAAATCAAGGAATAAATTGTCAATAATACCAATAATGTGCAATTTAAATGTCTCAGACTGCAAGAAAGAAGAAAACTACAACAATACCTCACTATATAACATCAATCAAAAAATACAAACCCATTTTTATTGTTGGTTCTTTCAAAAATTCTATTATAATAACCAGATAATTTTTCCCCATTACAAAATCCAACCAAATAAATTATAAAATTCAACATCGCTGAATCTGTTAATCATTATACAACAATTCGATTAAAACTAAAACTAGATCTCTAGTACAATCTTTCTCCTCCATCCAAATGTGTTACACACCTCAACAGAGAACTACATTAGCCGTTATCAACCAGAAAAAAAACCAAAAAAAATAGAGCCAGCCAGCAAGGCAAGTGGACCTTTGACCCGTACTTAAGTGTGCAACGTGGGCCACCCGAATCAGCCGGAGGGAGATCCCCGAAAGTGGAAGGGTGGCGAGTTCCAGTTGGGGAAATAAGTTGATATACGAGGCGCATTAAGTCCGTACACGTGAGAGAGAAAATGAATAGGCGAACTCGACTCTCGGTAAAAGGAGTTTTCAAGTGCAGCGATTAGAGCGACTGCCGTTGGTAACGCCATTCGAAAGCAGCTCACGGAGTCAAAGGATTAAGAGGAGGAGAGGAGTGGAATGGAGAGTGAAGCCAAGTGGAGTGGAGTGGAGTGTGAGGGGGGAAATAAAGAAAAAGACGGTTGCAAAAGGGAGAAGAAAAAATGGACATCGCTCAAGTGGGCGGAGCGGTGAAATATATGCGGCCGATAAATCACCCCGTGGCTAGCGGACGCCCGCTATAATTGAAACGCAGCGGGAAGGGTATCCGACAACAGCCTCCGATTTCATCGATACACCGTTTCTTTAAAAAATGAAATTATTTTTATGTTTTTGTATGATGGTTTGGCCGGATTTGTTGTCTGGTTTTGTAAGGAGTGGCATGTTGGTAAATGTGTGGGAATTTATAAAACGAGGATTAAAAACAGTTTTATGAGATGTGATGTTTAAGAGAATGAATATTTAAAACATACAGAAGATGCACGAAAACTCCATATGGTCTGTTGAAGGCAGATGTAATAAAACGAGGATTAAAAAGTTTCATAAGATATGCGATGTTTAAGAGAATGAATATTTAAAACACACCTGTTGCGGCTTCTCAAATAAGCCTTATTTAGGGTTAGATGCTGCCCATAGAGGTTGCAGCAGTGTTGTTTTAGTGTTAGGTTTTGCTACTAGAGTTTGTTGTTATATTGTTAGCATTTTAGCCTTTGAATTCCTATGTCCTACCAATAGTTGTAGCCTGTTCCATGGTATAAATCTCTATAGGTTTCCCTAACTGTCTCATCTTGCTCATCTTTTACTGCCTCCGGCGGATTTAACACGGAATATGACCGAAAACTCCAAATGGTCAATTGAAGTTGGATTTAATAAAATGAGGGTTAAAAACAGTTTCATAAGAGACATGATGTCTAAGAGAACTAATTTTCAAAACATAGAGAATATAGTACATGAGGACATACCGAAACCCTGTACAAATATTTTGGCATGCAAGGAAGTTATCACAAAAAACACCTGGTGACAGATTTCACAACTACAAAACTACAAAAACAGTGAAACTAAAAGAATGCATGACTATTAACAAGCAATCAAAATACAAAACATAACAAATTACACCATTGCAATGCCATTATCCACAAGCATCAGCCACAGCAAGGTGTTATGGTTACTCCGGCATGACAGATACCAAATGGAATGCATCCGAAAGCCTCCGGTAATTTGTCTTGAGATGATTAAGAATTTCACTTCTA
The DNA here is from genome assembly GCA_034695885.1 of Geophilus flavus. NCBI lineage: Eukaryota > Metazoa > Arthropoda > Chilopoda > Geophilomorpha > Geophilidae > Geophilus > Geophilus flavus. The sequence goes on along the minus strand of JAQFZO010000743.1, from coordinate 17,210 downwards.
GCAATGCAATACGAATCCGCCGGGTACAACCGGGTTCTGAAAAATCGGGAAAACAGAACCAAAGTTGCACTGTCAACGTATACGTAAGACTTTGTCGGTCGTAGGAGGAAAGGTCAGCCAAGACTTATTGTTAGGCTTTCAGCTACACATGTACTTAGGGATTAGTGGAGCTTTGCCTTCTCAAAGAAGGAATCACTGTCCTTCTACCTCACTTCAGGCCCACTTCGGAAAAGCTTAAACATGAATCGCAGAAACCCGAAGAAGGCTTAAGCAGACTCAAGCTGGGCATTGACCATACATGGCTTGCCAAATCGACAATAACTCTCTTCTGACCTTATATTGATTAAGAGTAATTTATGAACATTGACCAAAGGAGTTATGTGAGAGAGAGGACTGGAAATTGATTCATAAATTTCCTCCTGAGGCATGTCATGTTCTGGTGACCCTTTTCACTACATCATTCTTCAAGTCATCTATCAAACCATAAGGAAGCCATTTAATTTAGATTTAGACAGACAAATTGTTGGATATATGCAGGAAATCCACCTAATACCAAAACATTAAAATCACATTAAGAGATGAACCTCAAGGAGATCAAGAAAACTCACAAGAAATATTTTTCCATATCACTAATTAACAGCTAGTTTAGCAACTAGCAAGCACCACCTATTGATGGATCCTGCTAATACAAACAGAAGGAACAGTAGTGAGTTGCTGTGCTTAATCTGATTGACATTCAGTTTCACTTTTCTTCTTCTTCCCCACTGGAGAATTGAGGAATTATGGGAATGTCAGTTAACAGGGAGTGTACAGAGCATGCAAATGATCTGATAAATGCACTGCAGCCTCAAGGCTGTTGTGGCTAATATCCCAATAAATCGGATAATGGATTCATAAATTCCCAAACTTGTGAGCCTTGCAGCCACTTTTTCATTAACCCAATGCCAAACAAACATGGTTGATTCTAAAGATGACATTTGTATAATAAAGAAAACATGAGAGGAGAAAAAAAAAGAAGAAAACATGTATTGCCTTGACTTTTCCCCCTTTTTTGCTAAGGTTGTAAGAGGGGGTGGATGGTCAGGGTCACGTGTGTATGACCTCACATCCGGTGATGGTCGAGATAATAACAGTAATCTTGTGGTGTAGTAAGAGCAATCTGACTGCATGACCTGCTGAACTCCAACCTCAATGATGATTATATCAAGCAAAATGGTATTTATAGGTGAGTGTAATTGGGACAATCAAGTCATTTGTTTTCAGTTATATTTAATATTTGTTTCAATAAAGTTTAAATGAATTTAAAATGATTGTTTCAAAATTTCAATTGTTGGAAAACTATGGGGAACTAAAGGAACTGCGAGAACGGAGAACGGTTGATGTTTGTCGAAACTTCTAATGTGGTACCATACTGGAAAATTGTCACTAAGGATCAGAGTTTGTGTGATAAATCATTAAATCTCCATTCAAATCTGTACAAAACCTTCATTAAACAATATATTGCATATATAATGTTACTCAAGAAAAATCCTCAAAAAGCCGTTCAGACTCCGAAAAACTTGCAAATGTAATATTATTGCAATGGAATTCTAGGAAATCTTTAACAACAATATGAAAGTAACAATGTGCTACACCACATCTTTACCAACAATGGTGACTAGTTACAAGCACCATTGTTAATGCTGTATACAAAAATTGTTGATGACACTTTATAGTAGGTATTTGTTAATTATAGAATCAATGATGACTGATCTACAAACCTTTTGTTGAACTGTTCATAATTTTTGATGAAATTTTATATTGTTGTTTCTAAGTATCCAAAGCTGTCAGAAGTTGAGGATTAGTGTAATTAGACACTTATTGTGTTACTGAGATTACTTTCCTGCATAAAGTAAAAGGAAGTCAAGTTCATGTTTTAAAGATATGGTCTATAAGCTGTCAGACTTCCTTGATCACTAATTCCAAAACTCTCAAACTAAACACAATTCCCAACTTGAACTAAATTTATGACAAATTTAACAAATAACACATCAAAATATAAACAAAACAGACAATTATTTTTAATTTATGATCTGCTAAACAAATCATAAATTATAAAGAAAAAATGCTTAATCATTACAAACCACATTAAAGGCTAAAAAGGGTTAAATTTAGACCCAGTTTGTCCTTGTCAATTAAAAAACCAAAGCAACTTTTCACATTTTTCAAAAACTTCACTCAACAATTACAACATTTCTAAACCATTCTCTCTATTTACATAATTTATAATAATTTATACAGCCCAATATGATACCAGAGCAACTCATAAACAGCAATAAAGCAATATTTATTGCAGCATAAACCCTCCATGCAGGAATCATTACATTGTATAACCACAATTATTTACACTAACCTGTTTATCCATGACTCATTCATTATTCCCAGAATCCCATTCACATTTCTCCTTTTTTAAACTATAAAAATAACATGACAGTTTACTTACATTTTTCTTCCAAATGTGAGTTTTTTTCCCAAACAGGAAGTGCAAAGTCTGTACCAATTTATAACTTGATTATGTAAATGTTGGATATTTTTTCCCTAGTCAACCTTTTGAGATGTATTAAATGAAGAATTGGGGTTGGATTTTAAGGTTGTGCTGCACACCTGTGCTCAGCCAGATTTGAATACAATGGGAGGCAGAACAAGTGGAGAAAAATCCAGGGTTGAGACATTGTTTGGTGTGTGGGTGGGAGGAGGACTAACTCATATTTTCTCAATCACTGAACTTTTGACACAAAACATTACAATTTTTTTTCTGTTATGGAATAATGGGGGGTTTATATTGTATAGTCAGAAATTGATGTTTTGTTAGTTTGAGTTTTTTTTTTATTCGTTGGTGTCGTTGGCTACTTTTCATGTTTGACTGTTTGAGGGGTTTGGTTGGTTGGGTTTGGTTTTTGGGTTTGGGGAGAGGTAAAGGGTGGGATTTATTGCATTATCTAATGTAGCAGAAGACATTGTTGAGGGGTTCTTACAATGGGCCACCCAGGTGGGGTTTTCGGGGATTGGGTGTATGCGTGTAAGTGAGGTTGAGTTAGGAGTGAAGGGAGATTGTGGTTTTGGTTTTGGTTATGTTGATTTTTTCTTGGGACATCTGGTGTGGTTTTGATTGAGGTTGGGATTGTTGTGTTTGGTTTTTGTGGAGGATGAGAGTTTGATTGTTCTTGGTTTGTTGTTGATGGTCTCTGGGAGGTTGTAAAATGCTATTGTTGGCCTTGGATTGTTAAAATGACTTATGAGAAAGTGATATGTATTGTTGGTGGTTGGTGGAAGTGATTGTTATTGAGTTTTAAGGATTTTCAACAATGGAAATGCAGTGATATCTGTCATTGGCATAAATTCCACCATGTGGAATGCAATATGAAAAGACAAAGATTCATTGTTTGACAAATTTGTAACAATGTTCAGATTCAACAATACTCAAATTAAACAATATCTTCCATAATACGCAAATTAGACACTATGAAGTACAAACCAAGTAACAATTTGTTATATTTGTTTGTTGGAAGAGTTTAATGATCATATTGTTGCAAAATTATTACTATGGCAATGCTTAGGAAAAATGTTTTCCAACAATTCTCAAATGAAACAATATTTTTTCAACAATGCTCAAGATTTTTTCAATAATCCAACCATTCTCAAATGAAACAATATTTTTTCAACAATGCTCAAGATTTTTTCAATAATCCAACAATACTCATGAAACAAAGGTTTTCCAATAATCCAACAATGCTCACAATATCTGTAACAATCCAGAAATAGAAACGTTTGCTCAAGGGATTGGATCGGATTCTTCGAAAAAGGTTCGATGCACCATCCAGAATGGAATTATGGTCGGTTTGGCGCCTGTGACACAGTTAGGCCTAATTTAATTCACTTAAGGCCAGACAAGTTTCTATATTCAATTTGTTGTTCTGCCTTTGACAGCTGCCTTATTTCTAAACATCAATTTTCTCACTTTGCTATTTAGGCTACGGTGTTAATTCGCATGTTGTTATGCTTCAATTTTAAGATTCCTCATGGTGAATGGAAACAATGCACATTAACATTTATTTGACATCATTTTTCTATTTCTGCTTTTTTCTTACCTGGTTTTACCTTGTTCTAGTTTTTTCTTTAGTTTAATTCGAGTTTTTCATTTTTAACTTTGGTCTAATGTTATTTGTTTTTCATGTGTGGGTACAAAATTGCTGTGGTTGATTATAGGTTTCGCTTATTCCATTTTGTTTTATTGGCCGTGTCATGGTTCGGGGGGATTATTGGAGATGGACAATTGCTATGTTTAGAGGATTGTGAAAATTGAATTTTTTTTTGCCGGATGGAAAATTTTGAGGTCTTTATTTGAAATATCGAGGAAAAAAATCGATTTTTGGATGAAATATCGAGAAAATAAGATTTTTAAATTTAATGAAAGAAGGAAAAAATTTTAGTCGATTTGTAAAAAAGAAAAAAATCGTTTTAGTTCAAAAATATCGAGAAAAATCGATTTTTGTCAAAAAATCAAGAAAAATCGATTTTTGATTAAAAAATCAAGAAAAACCGATTTTTATTCTCTTAATATCGATATGCCAAAGAAATCGACTTTTTGCCCCTCAAATATCGAAAAACCGATATTTTTCCGTCAAATATCGAAAAACCGATTTTTCCGTCAAATATCGAGAAATCGATAAATTTTTTCGAAATATCGAAAAACAGATTTCTTTTCCCTCAAAATATCGAAAATTCGTTTTTTAGTCGCCATGAGAAAAAAAAAATCGATTTTGAATTATTTCTGTAAAATCAATTTTTATTCGATTTTTATTTTATCAAACAAAAAATCCGATATTTCTTCACATAAGAACAAGACAAAAACCCTAAAAGAAAAATTTTCCAAACAAAATGCGACATTCACCAGAATCGAGGCCTTTTACGTAGGTATGGAATTTAATATTGAGTTGCACACCTGGACTCACCTGATGACTCTGTAATTGTCTCGTAAGAGGACAGGTAAACCTGTGATTAAGGTGCAAGCGCGTGGGCGGTTTAGGTTATAGGAATGTCAGTCGTGTCTCCTTCCTTGTGGTGTAAGTGAACTCAAATTAAATTCACAAAAGAAAAAAAAACACATTTCAAATTAGGTCCAACTCCCACCATATTAGGCCTAATGTGGCTTCCATACATCAACAAATAAAAAAAGGAAAGAAAAATAATAATAATAGGCTTGTGTTTATAATAGAAGAAAAAAAGAACAGCTTCCAAGTCTAATTATCCCTTCATTTTCCCACCTTGCACGCGACCGTGTGTGGCCCCGGCACGCGCAAGCGCTTGTTCATCGAAAGCTTCCAGCCAACGAGAGGAAAATGTTGATGGCATCGGAAGAACGCGTGCAATCAGAGATGGAGTTTTCGGTATCGATTACTTTTATGTTGATCATCGGGGAAAGCATCGGATAGGACGAAAGCTGGGGAATCCGGGATCCCGGAGCGAAGACGAAGAGACGCGATGTTTAAGAGAACGGATATTTAAAACATATAGAAATAAAGGTGTAAAATTGATGTAAAAGCACACATCAGGTTATCACCGACGTACAAATGGGTTGACAGAAAGGTTTAATGCTACTTTTGCGTGTATGTTGACAAATTATGTAAATTCTAAACAGTGATTGGGATGGATTTCTACCGTTTTTGGTGTTTGCTTATAATACTGCGTAGTGAATGAGACCGCTGGTTATTCACCGTTCTTTTTTACCCAAGGATGTAAGCAGATGTAAATGCTGATGTAAATTTGGAATTACCGAGTAAAGAATATACTCTTAGAACATCTGAATATACTCTTAGAACATCTAAATTTATGCGTGCCAATTGGTGTTAATATACAATACATTCCGTAAATTCACTCTTTTACTTCTGTGTGCATATACAGTATACCGCAGATGAAAAGTTTGGTTAATCTAACTAAACCTGATGTTATACCGTTATAGATTTTGTTAGTTGTGGCATCAGATGTTATCGTGTCTCTTTGATGGACATACATGTAGTGATCGCAGAGTCATTGGCCGTCCTCCACCCACTGCTTCATATTTAATGACTGTAACAGATCTTTGATTACTTTTATAGTTTCTGAAATAAATGTCCGGTTTAGGGCATGTAGTAAACATTATAGGCTCTTCTTGTCACGGAAGATGTTTAACGGGCTACTCCGTCTTTTTAGGGACTGAGAAACATTTCTGTGATACAATGTCTGTATTGCCCTCAGTTTAACAATGTCAGCATTATTAGCAATAATTGATACACCCCCTTAGTATTAACAATCACCATGTTACAATGTTCTGTTACAATGAACAACAATACACAACAATTAACAAAAACAAGATTGTCAATAGTCAGGTTAACCCAACCTTACACAACAATGCTCTGAACAATTTAGTAAACAGCATTTTCTAGACTCTTTCTAAACTCCTACAGCAGTCTTTCAATGGAATAGATTTCTCAACAATGAATTGCCATTAATGTTTCCACCATAATTCTTCCTACAGCTATAGGAGTCTGAAACTAATTTACTACAAAACTAAACTCATGCAATTAAAAATGCAAAACTTATAATTATAGTGATAAAAGCCAATTAATAAACGTATATATAAAAGCAATCAACTTAATTGAAATGTCATGTATAAGGAACTAAATAATGAATGGTGTATATAGAAAATTAGGTTTAGGGAAGTTGATAGAGATATGAGAAAATTGTCAAATATTTTTTTCTCTCCTCTCTTATTTTTTTACTGCAATGCCCTGACATGTTGGGAGATAGATATCTCAATTATAGATATATCTGGGTTACAATATCACAGACCTGCTTAAACAAAATGCAGTGTTTCATCAATTAAGGCCTAATCTTTGGCACATCTAATGATTGATTAGAAGAAAGAAAAGACAAAACTGCATTTCAACAAGTCTGCTAATGATAACAATCAGCTGGAAAAAAATGTTTTCAACACTATAAAAAATGGAATTAGGGGTTAATTGTTATATAAAAATATATATAACCCAACAATCTGACATTTTTAGGCTTATAACAATTATCTGAAAAATGGATGAATCATTGTTTGTAATTATGATAAAAGTTGTTAAAAATAGGTTAATCTAACAATTGTTAATCACAGTTGATAAGAATTTTGAGAAATTTTTTCTTTGTTAAGCTTAAATTTTTAAATTTTTAACAATTAATACATTCAGTGCCTTCCAGTGTCAGTATTGAAATAATTTATTGTTGTTTTGAAAATGAGTTGAAAAGTATAGTAATTTGCATTGTTGCATAACATGCATCGATGCTCGGGTGATAATGTTGTGAGTAATTTATGAAGGCAAAAACCTCTTTAACCAAATTAAAATTATTGAATTCTGCGAATGAGAAAAGCCAACTCCCTGCAGGCCCATCAACTGTGGCAACATACATAAATAAATTATCAAAAACATATGGCATGGAAACTGGCAATGAATCCAAGTATACGCTGTACATCAACAACCTAGCAGTATTAAAGTCTATATAAATTTAACATAATGAACTATAAATAAAATCAGTGGTTTTAGCTGAAAACCGATAAAATATGCTTTTCGGTTAATTCGTCGGCCGGAAAATGGTTTCCGGCCCTGATTCCTATCACGGAGGTGGTTCAGCCAGTTATCTGATGGTTTAGGAAACAATCAACAATGCAGTTGGTTTAGTTTTAGGGTTGTTAAAAAGGTTAGAGATTCACTATTATGTTCATACATACGCAACGAAGCGCTAGATTGCAAGAAGTAGGATGGTATAGTGTGTTCACACATGAAAGACGCAAGCTGCAAAATTTAACCAATCAGGAGACAGACACTATAATTGCAGATTACCCACAATGCACCCTTCTGTCGCTTTTGCGCTTGCGTTTATGTAAGTGTTGACACAGTGAGAACAGCTCAACATTTACATAATATACAAGTCTTAACAGTGACAACTGGTGAGTTTTTGAACCCGGCTCTATACTGAATAGTTTTCGGTTAATTTTTAAAGCGAAGAAAATTGTTTGATTTTATTCGTAGTTATAAATAGGTTTTAGGGTTTTGATTGTAATAATAATGGTATCGTTTTTATGTTATTTAATGTTCAAATGCAAACATGTGACATGTTCTATTCCAACACATAAAACCTAATCATTCGGCATTGGTGCGTCGTCAAAGGTTGCCAGGAGACCTAAACTGCCTCTTGTCATTTACCATCACCTTTTGTCAATGCAGCCAACCAACACTGAGTAAAGAGAAGAAATGGAATAAAAAAAAAGTTGTTGCAGAAGGAAAACAGGGTGACACACCATTACATTATATAGGCCTATTTGTTCTCAAGTTACAATGCAGTGAATAATGGATCACTGTTGTCCTGGAGATGTCATCCAACTGTAACAATTTAGACCTGTGTAACTGGGTCTGTGTTAAACAGAGAAATTGATAGCCTATACTCAAAATTATGAAAGTTCTCAATGTAACAATGGAAAGTGGACAATTATAAAAGAAACAATGTGAAAAAGGAAAGTGGACAATTATAAAAGAAACAATGTGAAAAATATAATATCTTAACAATGAAAAAATCACATTTTAACCATGAAAGTCAGTTTTCAACAATGAAAAGTCATTTTTCAACAATGAGAATTCACTTTTCAACAATGAAAATCCATTTTTCAACAATCACACCTCATTTTAAAACAATTAACCTCACCTTTACAATCATTTTTTTTACCCTCAGTGGCCTTAGATTAGGCCTATTTTCTGACAGGTTACAGATGACTTGACAAAACAGTTGTCAAGCCTCTTTTGTGTGAAAACAGGCTTAAATTGAGCAGAAAATAGGCTTAACCAAACAAGGAATTAGGCTTAAAAGGAAAAATTTTTTCCCCATTCATTCCAAACCATGTTATTAAACCATCATTTTGATGTCATTTAACAAGAGAATAAATAGGCCTAAGTAGAATTTTGTGTGTTAAACTGTGATAACATCAAAATCCTCAACTCTGATGGATGGTGGTGTCACTGAGACAAGTTCCAGTTATACTACATGAGGAAAAAAAACTCATTTTTACACCAGTAAAAAAATTCAAAAATATATAACAATAAAAAAGGAATAACACTGGCAACAAACCATTTTCCCCATTGTTTCCCTTGATTACATAGAAGCTACCATATGATTAACAACAATGAATAACAACAACAATGCCCACATTCTTGACTTTAGTCACTTAAACACACCCACTGGTTAAATGTTTTGGAATCAACAATTGAGTCACTGTTTTTTCATTTCCTTTTGTTGAATGAAATATTAACAATGTGGAATTATGGGAGTGAAAATATGTCACATGACTAGACCCAGGTGTCTGATATTAGCAAAAATTAAAATTGGAATGATTTTAATTCATTGTAACAATGAAAATCACATTGCAAAAATGAAAAATCAGTGTAACAATGAAAAAAGTTATTAAAACAATGAAAAATCAGTGTAACAATGAAAAAAGTTATTAAAACAATGAAAAATCACACTGTAACAATGAAAAATCACACTGTAACAATGAAAAATCACACTGTAACAATGAAAAATCACACTGAAACAATGAAAAATCACACTATAACAATGAAAAATCACACAGTAACAATGAAAAACCATATTGCAACAATGAAAACTCAGATGTTAAAGTCTCATCAACAAATTCCCCAAAAGTTGATCCCACCGAATAACACCAGGTGTCCAACAAAAAACTCATTTCCCATATAAAATGTATAAATTTAGATTTAATCCTTAAAAAGTGGTTAATTTGTTATATGTAGTTTTCAAAGTTATTTACAGTCGCCATCTGGTGCTAATTTGTTGCCAGCCATGTATTGAGCAGACACCTCATTCATCAAAGACCCATAGGGGGTGTTAAGGAGACATTTAAGCCTATTTTTTTTGGTAACCTGTTTTGTGTTTTGTACGTGAAAGAATGGATTTAGTGAGGTGTGTTTGGTTGGGGGTGGTTGAGGGTGGTTTGGGGTATTGTGTGGTGTGTAATATTAAGTGGTTTTTAGGCCTAATTTGTAGTTTGTAATTGTTTTGGTTGGTTTTTTTTGATGGTTTAGGTTTGTTTTATGTGTTTTGGCAATTGTTTGTTTATGGGTTTTGGGTATGATGATTTTTTGAAATGGGGTTTTTGGTTGTGATGGAAATATTAAGTGGGGTTTAGTATAGGGTTGGGTTTGGAGTTGTGGATTTTGGGTTGAAATAACAATGACTGAAGCAGTATAAAGTTAACAGTTGGATTTAAAAATTCAAATGTATGAAAACATCACCGATGAAGTTATATACTATACTGAGATTTAAAAATTCAAGAATAAAGTAACAATAAAGTTAAAGAATTCAACAATGAAGTAACAATGAAGTTAAAGGATTCAACAATGAAGTAACAATGAAGTTAAAGGATTCAACAATGAAGTAACAATGAAGTTAAAAGATTCAACAATGAAGCAACAATGCAATTAATGGATGTAAGAATGAAACTAAATGATGCAACAATGGATGTAAGAATGAAACTAAATGATGCAGCAATGGATGGCAAAGGATTTGACTGAAAGATTCCACAAACTACATGAGCAATTCAAACAAACGAAAGTATTCATGAATGCAACTTGAATGAGAATAAATAACAATGAAACTAAAAGATTCAACAATAAAGCAACAATGAATTTAAAATATTCAACAATGAAGCAACAATATAGCAAAGTTTCAACAGTGAAGCAACAATGAATTTAAAAGATTCAAGAGTGAAGCAACAATGAATTTAAAAGATTCAACAATGAAGAAGCAATGAAATTAAGATTCAAAATGAAGTATAACAATGAAACTAACATATTGAACTGACTCAACAATTAATTTTAAAAATACGACAAGGAAACTAATAATTCAAAAAAACACATTATTTTCAACAAACAAAATTAATGGCATATAACAATTTAGACCAATTTTACACTTCCCATTTCACCTAATCCCACTTAACCTCATTTTAAACATCCTAAAACAGAAGAGATATTTCAAACATCATTTCAGATACCCAAACACCCACAACACACACAACTTCAACCCCTAAAAACCCCAATTCCAGCACAACACCAAACCACAACACCAAAAAACCTTTCCAAACCCTCACAACAAAACCAAATCCAAACCCTCACAACAAAACCAAATCATAACCAAATCACAGAAATGACACATCAAACACTATATTACACCCAAAAATCCATACAACCCACACAACATAAACCCCAATCCTACTCAACAACACCAAACCTCATGGTTGCAACCTCAACACCAAAAACAACCCTTTCCAAAAATCCAAACCCTCACAACACAACCATAAAAAAAAACCAAACCCAAAATCTGTGACTTATTGAAGCAGAAAAAGCAATAAATCAGACTTTATAGCTTTCCATACATTAAAAATTTCATCCACCTATAAAACAATCATACTCAATAACATGTCAAAAAATTGTTTGGGTGTGAGAGTATTTGAATTAAGAGATGAAGTTTGTTGCTATTAATTACTCCTTGTCTGATTGGACCACCCCCAAAGGAGGAGTTTGTCTCACAAAATTCATAGCTTTCTTTGTATTTAGGGTTAAAAGGCCAATCAAAACATTTTTCAAAAGCGGAGAAAAAATGAAAAAAGTTGAAAAAAATCAAAATGGCCGCCAGTGAGGCCTAAATTGTTGTTAAAATTGGAAATTGAGTTCAATGTGGTTGGCCTGAATGAAGAATTCGAGGGTGATTGTGGGTAATTTGGTGTTTTCATTCAAGTTTTTTTTTTTTAAAGTTTTTTAAGGTGTGGGCAGCACAAGCAAGCTCAGGGCCAACATGTGGCCGCATATCAAAAAGTGACATCTGGTGGGAGGAAAAGGAATTCTTCAATTTATTACAGCAACAAACCAATTTTGAATACGTCCCGAGGGTCGAACGTGTCTCTATAATAAAATAGAGAAATAATTTGACGTTTTGACACCAGGGGATTGGTCTGCGGGGCATTGGGCTTTTGGTGGATGCTAAAGTTGGATAATGTTGTTTTTTTTTTATTGTTGGGGAATATGGAATATGGTATGATGTGATGTTTGTTGTTAAAGGTGATGTTAATTGTTGGGAGGTTTTGTTTTGGTGGAAATTGGTGGATTTTTTTTTGGGAGGAATTGAAAATGAAGTGATTAGGATTTATTCGGCAAAATGGTTTTCGTAGGTTTTTACTGAAAATGACAAATGTCAACAATGGAAGTGGATCTAACAATGATATTGATGTCAAGTGATAAAATTTAACAATGAAACTGAAAAAGTCAACAATGAAATTAATAAAATCAACAATGAAGCTATAACAATGAAATTGAAGAATTCAACAATGAAGCTAACAATGAAATTGAAGAATTCAACAATGAAGCTAACAATGAAACTACAATTCAACAAACATTCAGTAATTAAAAATTTAAAAATTGAACAGAAAATTCAACAATGAAACAAACAATTGAAAAAAGTTATGTGAATGAATCATTTTCAATAATCACAAGTCACACACAACCACATTCAACAATGAAAACCAAAATTCCAACAATGGAAAACGCTATTTGCAACAACAGAAACCATTTTCAGCAATGGTAAACATTTTCAACAATATGAAAACTCAGTTCCCACAATATGAAAATGAAGTGTCATTTTTAAGCTACCATTTTCTTTTCAACAATAGAAACTACCATTTTTAACAATGGAAACAACCATTTTTAACAATGGAAACAACCATTTTTAACAATTGAAACAACCATTTTTAACAATGGAAACAATCATTTTTAACAGTAAAAAACACCATTTCAACAATTAACTATTCTGCGACACACATCCAGCCCTCCACAATCACACATTTCCATATATCACAATCAGAAGCGAAAAGCCGAAAAAGGGAAAAAAAGTGTCCATTGTTATCCGATCGATCTGTCTCCATTCTTTCATCAACGAATGCATATTAGTCCCAGCATTATGTCTACGACTGCTCAATGTGATTGTTGCATTGTCACCAGTTTTATAGCCAATTAATGAGGGTGTGGATGACGGCAACTGTCAATTGTTACGAATAACCATGTCGAGTGTAATCTCCTTAATTGACCCCGAAGCCTTATAACGAGGTTTCAAATCATTCTATCCATAAAAACATTGTCAAAAAAGGTCAATTGTTGAATGAAAATTAATAAAAAATAAACAAAAAACGACGGGAGAACAATGGAGCGCACGAGCTAAAAGTCACGTGATCATCACGCAATCCATCGACAATGTCAACGCGGCGTTTCACGCTCCGTTAGGGAATACCTCGTTATGACGAAATTTTCTTCGGAGATTTTGAAATGGATTTTTCATTTTAAAATGGCGGCCGTGGCCTTGTGTCGACTCGCCGTATCCCTGAAATAATTGTTAATTACTCAGTTTGTTGTTTCTCGTGTTTCCGGGTTTGTTTTTTTTAATTTAATTTTTTAATTTTATTATTAAGACGATTTTAGTCAGGGATTGTTTTGTTGTTTTTACAACGTGTTTGGCATCACGCAAAGTCATGAAACTGTGACGTAATTGCGTCACAACATGCGAAAGGATAATTGATGGTTTTTTTCTAAGAAATTTAATTCACCGCATTGATTTTTTGGCCTTTTTTTAGGAGTGAGGAAGGAAAATGAGGTTAAATAATGGAAAAGCGTGTTTTAACAATGCCAAAATAAGTTTTCAACAATGGAAAAATAAGTTTCAACAATGAAAAATGATTTTTAACACTTAGAAAGAAAAATTTTAACAATAGAAAGAAGATTTTTTAACAATTGATAAATGAGTTTCAACAATAAAAAATTATTTTAACAATGAAAAAATGAGTTTTAACGTGGTTTTAACAATGGAAAAATGAGTTCCAACAGTAAAAAATGATTTTCTAACAAGATAGAATATTTTCCATTGTTTAAAATCATTTTAAACATGAAAAAATGAGTTTCAATAATGTCTAAAAGTGAATTTTAATTGTTGAAAATTGATATGTTTTGATTAATTTAATGGAATAATTGATTGTTGATTAATAAGTTTTTTGCTTTGTTGTAATATAAATAAGAGGTTAGGGTGAGTTATAAGCTATCAATTACAGTGACAGATGTTAAAATAATGATATAACTGGTGATTATTTCAATAATGGCCATGACAAAGCAATTTGGGAATTGTTTGGATAAGCACTGAAATGGTACGACTTAAGCCGCGACGTCAAAATGTTGAACGGCAAATTGCTCCAACAATTGAAAGCAGATTGCAATAATTAGAAAATTTCAATGCCTTGAAAAAAAGGCCATTGTTTACCTTAATTCTTGCAATAAAACTTACGACAACTGCTCGAATTACGTAACAAAAGGAAACTGTCAACAATAAATTAAACTGGGACTAAAAATAACCATTTAAACAATTAAAACCAACAATCCAACAATGAAAACAATAATTATATAATGAAAATCACCATTCAAACACTCAAACCAACAATATCAAATAATGAAAAATCATTATTTTTATTTTAAACAATCAAACTAACAATCCAACAATGTAAAACAACCTTTTAAACAATCAAACCAACAATCAGAAATCAGTTTTTGATTATTTAAACCATTTTAAACAATCAAACTTACATTCTATCAATGAAAAACACTCTTCTAAACAATCAAACAACAATCCAACAATGAAAACCCACCATTTCACCCATTCCAAACAATCAACCACGAAGAAAAAAACAACAAATCATCCCTGAAACCCATAAACACCAAACTAAAATCCACATAACTTCGTACATAACTTCAACATTACATTGTTACAACCCCCTATTCCCCTTTTTCTCATTACAAATTCCCAGAATGACCCCATAGGAAGAAATTATAAACCAATAACAGACACAACTCACAACCTGTTGTGTAGTGGCTCCACCACGTATCAGTTAATTATATTATGTAACCACCTTTTAGTGTTACCGATCACTTCCTGTATAACCTCATGTCAAGTAAAGTTTAACGTTCATACCTGCTCGGTATTAAGAGCTTGTAAACCGGTGTTTGGACTACTATCTCAACTAAGATTCATCCCCTTCAAAGGGTTATGGGCCGCAGCTACGCCTGAACTGTGAAAAACGGCAGAAACGAGCGATTTTGGAGCCGAAATAGTGAGTGAAAGTGCTAAGCCTTTGTGTGAAACGAAAAGTAAAACCGATGGCCGAGCCACACCAACACCATGCAGTCCACATCGAAAAGTTGGATGGAAAGAATTATCCAACGTGGAGATATAACGTAAGAACAATCTTAGAGAAACAGGGAGCATTGGCAGCAATCGATGATGAACCACCGGGAGCAAATGCGACGGCGGCGGATCGAACCACGTGGCGAACGAACGATTTGACGGCCCGAACCACCCTGTGCCAATCGATCTCAGCATCACAGACGTGCCTGATTCTCAATAAAACGACAGCCAGGACGATCTGGGACACCCTTGAAGCAGCAAATCGAGGTACAACGGAACAAAGAAAACTCGTTTTGGAGCAGGATTTGGCCACACTCAAGTGGAAGAAAGGTGAAACGGCCGACGATTTCTTGCGAAGAGCAGAATCGGTCGTGGAGCAACTCCGAGTACTTGGCCAAGTAATATCCGAACCAGCAATCGTTGGAAAGATGGGAAGGGAGAACAGAAGTCCACGACAAGATTTTTATTTCTACTCTGCGGCAATCTCATATCTTGGAAATCAAAACGTCAAGGCCAGAGCGAGGTCACCGCTATGCAAGAGTCACTTGTCAAAGGAATCTACGTGAAAGAATTGGCCACCGAACTCGGAGAAGTTCACGAAAATATCCCGATGCAGATGTACAACGGCAACTAGGCGGGGATAAATTTGGCTAAAAACGGAACCGTCAACTCGAAGACATGACACATCGTTCGTCACGTAACATTCCTGCAAGATCATATCGTCACCAATATTGTTCGCATCGATCATCGTCCGACTACGGAAATGTGGGCAGACTTCTTAACAAAAGCCCTGTCCACACAGAAGATTAACACCGTGTTGAAGGAACTCAACATTATTTAATCTCATTTTATTCATTTTCAGTATTTACAGTTTTTGTATTCTTTTCTTTTTTTCACCCCGGAGAATGTATGTAACCCTTTTTAATTTTTATTTTAAAACAACCGCCACTAACAAGTGCCACCACCTACTTAACTATAGTTCAAATAATAACTTTCACTCACGTAGTGTCGCATTCTTTCCCAAAAGGAATACGTAATCAAATTTGTCAGATAATTTTGATCATGGTAAAAGGAATACGAAATCAAATTTGTCAGATAATTTTGATCATGGTAAAAAAAATGTTACATAGTTTCATGGCTTAGTTTTCATTACTCACCACTTTCACATAACAAGGTATCGAAACATTAATTGGAATCATCACATTTCAGACATGGCTTCTTTTCAAAAAAGCAATGACGAAGTTAAATGAAAGTATAATATAGAAATTCCTCAGCTCAAGGGAAAACAGCATGAAATTATACGAGCAATTTTGATGGGAAAAGATGTATCCGCTGTGTTACCCATACTGATTATAGTAAAACATGGTGCTTCATTTTGCCTGGGATTTTATCTTATGTAAGACAATTTAATTCTGTGGAAAAACAGTGGAAAAACTCCACAAACGCCACGTTGGCACTTTGAACCGCCATCTTGGTCCTCGTTTAGTCACAAATCCACGTTTACATGAAAAACCGTTTTAACTCCATTAAAACACACAAACTTTACTAAAACTTAAAACAAACAACTTTACAACTACCGTACAGCAGCCGAATCAGCCAATGCAAACTACTGGGTGCAACAACAACAGCCGCCGAATCGGTCGGTGCCACACTGACCCTCTTAACCACGGCATGTGTCGCTGCTCAAACACGACCAACAAATACAACCAATCAATCACACATGTACATGTCAATCACCATCACAGATGACATCAATCAACTAGGAGCAACTAAAAGATCACCAGAATTTTCCACAACAGAAAAACCCAAAATTACACACAACTAATTTCAACAAATTCCAATGATTATTGCTATCCTACTGTGGTATTACT
>JAQFZO010000742.1:0-21005 GCA_034695885.1 Geophilus flavus | reverse complement strand
GGTGTTGGTGCTAACATTCATGAATGTTAATGAATAACATACAACATTGAATAAACATTGAATGAACATTTAAACAATGTTAAAGGTTAAAAAAAATGACATTAGCAATGTTTTTTCAACATTAATTGTTGAAAAAAAAACAAAAATTCAACGTTGTTTTAATATAGTCATGTTATCTGGGTTATTTGTAAATCTTGGCCTAAGTCTTGGCTTTTAGCCTGTGACTATGACTCCATGATGCATGGAGTTAAACTGCTCTATGGTCGTTTAAAGAAATCAAACTTTTGAAAAGTTTGAAGATATTTCTTTACTCTGCCACTAGAGCTGTTTTTAAATAGGTATTCATGGCCAGAGCTTCTGGCTAAGGGATTCATTGCAATAAAATTTAGCCTCATAAAGGGATCACAATGATTACATTAAAAAATCAATTCATTCATATGTGTAATATGCCACCTTCAGATTATTGATTATGTCATTAGAGGTGTTATTGTAAACTAAAGGTGTAATATTAAACCTCTAGGTGAAAATACCTGCATTCATGAGTATTACAAAATAAAAGTGTAAATTTACACAATAATTTTTACACCCCTAGGTGTAAATGTTACACCAATGAGTGTAACTTAATTAAGGTGTAAAGTTTACACTCTCTGATTATACACCTTTGAGGAATACTTTAACACTTAAAAGGAGTGCATATAGGGACAAAGGATTTTACACCTCTAAAGGTGTTCTGCAACACAGTTTTATACCTTTATTTTTTACTGTGCAGAAAAAAAAATTACCTAATTCAAAAAAATTAAGATGAAAAAAAATATTCAAAAATAATTTTACAATTTTGTTATTTAGATTCAACAATTGTACAAAAATTGATTACCTGGTGTCCTGATGCCGAAGCTCTTAATTATTTAAATCGGGTGAGAAAATGTTCTTTAGTTTTCAAAAGAACGACATCAGTTTCTCGTGTAAAGAGAAATAGCAAATAGGATTTTATTTGTATTGTTTCTATTGTAAACTATCACTACGGTAACTTAAAAGAATATTCCAATAAATCATTTCACGCGTTCTTTGTTTCATCAGAATTTCCTCATTCCATGTTATTCATTTCAACATTCTTTTTCGTTTACCATTAGGCCGGGACAGATCTTAAATTTTCATTACGATTTTTATATCATTTTAATCACAACATGTCTGAGGAGGTAGATCACTAAATCAACCATAATTTTTTACGATTACTATAATCTAGTTTTATTATTTTGTTTTCTTTTTTATTAATTCGAAAATGTAATTTGATTAGGATCAGTTGCAAGAAGCAGCCTCGAAAAAATGTCTTGGCTACGCTCCAAAACGAGCGCCTTACGTTTGCAAGACCCTTAACAGAACAAGACCCGCACCCATATTTCAATGTATGGCTACATTGAAAAAGGATTTGCCGTGTCATCCTCAAGCGCCACCGAAGGATGGCCCAGGAGTTTGCAAATTACCAGCTGACGAAAGGCCCCAAGATCAGCCAGCAGAGCGAGGACCTGACTGTTTACCAGCGGAAGGCGGCACTTTGCTCATTACCTGCCCTGCCAACGCGCAGTTCACTGGAGAAATTTGTCTCCGACTGTAAACACGCAAAAAATATCTTGAGTTCAAGTCAGACTGTATTAGAGTAAAAATTTACGGAGTAAAAGACATAGAATTGAAAAAAAGTTGTCATATGATTTCAAATGTAAAAAGAAAACATTGATTTTAATAGTGAATAAAGACATGAGATGTTCTATTATAATGTATGTTGAATTATTTATTCTGTCGTAGGCCCCACAGGCCATATCATCATGATTAGTGTTGACAAACCTCGAGGCATGTGTGCCGCAAGGTCGATCTTGTGTGTGCCGATGACGTCATTTTGATGAAAGTAAACAATGCTCATCCTTTTATAATGTAATAATACATAATGTGATCCCACCCCCTCTCATGCTGCCATTCCTTGGACTGTTAATTCCTTTTACACTGCTCTCAGGCAGTATTAAGCCTGAACATTTCTTTGGATTTTCTAATGTAAAAAAGAAAAAATTGGAGCGTTAAATATGACAGCTAATTTAGTTCGTTCAGATGAGTGATTTCTAATCAACTCGCATAATTTTTATTTAAAATGAGTGAAGAAGAGGTGGTGGTAAGCAAAAGAGTGTATAGGCTTAAGAGTAACCATTACATTTATAATCAAGGAGTTTGAAAGAGAAGGAGTGGAAATGTCTTTGTTGCCAGTGGTATGCTACTTCCGCACGTCACTGTTGCGTCACTGTTGCATTTTAAACAGTCGGAGCCATTTTGAGTTTTGCCAATTAAATTTACAGTAAACAGCAAATTAAAAATTAGGTAGAAAAATGATAGAAATTCATTTAATCAGGATAAATTGGCAAAAATCAATCAAATAATGAAGCAAATGGTGTAAATATATGTGATTCATTAAAACTGGCTAAATACAATTTGGAAAAAAATATTTTTATATTTCGTATTTAATAAGAAAATTTTTTTGTTTTTTAAATATAAAAGTTTAAGAAAAATAAAATCATCACCATTTTATCACTAAGTTTATAATAATTAAAAAATAAGGTATAAGTCAGTCAGTACAGTACCGTACGTTCGCTTATTTCAAAATGTCCTGTTGATTGTAGTTCAAAATGCCCTGTCGATTGGCTGAGACTACTCGCCATAGTTTGTAGTGCACATAAAGAAATAATTCCTGACCGCTTGAAGTGATTGGGACGTAAAATTTCTGTGGTTTTAACCTGTTGGGTCTAAGTTTGTTTTCGCTAGGTTTGGGTACGATGGTACTTGTCTAAACTTCTCGACCAATGACAGGACATTTTGGACTATCTTGAAATAAGTGAACGGACTAGATGAGACATTTTTCCACTGCTCAGGTTTGAGTAAAGAATCATTGTTACTCCTCCTCCTTAGAAGATGCACTTGTGCAATTTGTAGAGCAAAAGCTAAACCTGAAATTATCTCCACACAGGCGGCAGAAGAAGAAGAAGTGCGAAAAGGGCCAGTAAAATGTTTCGGTGGGACAGCAAAACCAAAAGGCTCGCTAATTCGTGTGGGATTTCCATGCAGGACGACGGGAACGGCCAACCCCACCCATCTTTTTCAATGCATGGGTCATTATAGAAAAGATTTACCATGTCGGCCGCAAGGTGGACCGTGTAGTCCCGGCAGCCCCGGTGCCCCTGGAACTCCCGGAGGGGATGCTTTACCAGCACAAGGAGGCGCGTTGACCAAAACGTGTGGAGTGAAAGCCCAATTCATGGGTGAAATAGTGATTAAAAAGGATGTTCCTCCACGGCCTTCTTCTTGTGGTAAAGGGGATAAGCAAGGCGGGAAGAAAAAATCTAAAAAAGCTGGTCATGGTGGACCCTGTCCACCGTACGAAGGACCCTGGTAAGGATGGTGTTTACTGCGTTTTGGTGGTTGTTGATGGATGGTGTAACTAGTATCGAATTTGTATCTTTTCCACTCGAATTTCTTCTATTTCAATCACTTCTTTATTTTTCATGTGATTTAAACTGATTTTTATACTTTCTGTACAATTTTCATCGATTTTCGTCTATTTCTCCAGGATATTAAACAATTTTTATGGGTTTTTCCTCCATTGATTTTGGAGTGATTTTCGTGGTTTATTTTTTGAAAAAAGGCATAAAAATAGTTTACTGCCGTTTGGAAATAAAGAAAATATGTAGTAAGGATGAAAATTAATTTGAATCTTGTGGAAAATGATGAAAATTTGATGAAATCGAAGAAATTCGAGAACAAAAAAAATCAGACGTTTAGTAAGTCCCATGAGTTATAAGTTATAACTAAACGTCTGATTTTTTTTGTTCAATTTGGTGATACTTGCAGTTTTGGATAAAATTAAAACAGAAATTACAGACTCAAAATTCAATTTCGATTTAGTTTTTGCACATTTCATTGAGAGGAGAAAATTTAATCGAAATTCACTAAAATTTGCATAAAATCAAACTGAAATTAAGTTATTGGTTGAGTTTTTACAAATTTCTAATATTCTCTTTGCATTTTGTCCTATGAATGCAAAATTTCCCCCTTTCCATTGAATTTTGGGAAATTTTATTAGAATATTAAACAGCATATTTCTATAGTTATCAGAGCATATTTGCATGCATATTTTTAACTTTTTCAGAACATGAACTTCCGTGTCCTAGTTATAGGTTTTGATTAACTTTTAATTTTTTTTTCTTACCAGGGAGCCAAAGGGTGAATTACCATGTCGGCGCCCACATTCTCCGACACATCACCATCAAGCGCCCATGTGTCAAGTGCCGGTCTTTCCACTTCAACCGGAAATCAGTGAAATGTGTAGGCGAATTTTAAAAACCAGAGGACCTGATTCATCTCGATTCCATCCCGACTGCCCTTGCTTGTGTCCACCCTTGGATATTTGTGAAGATGACTATGAGGTAATCCGATGCCAATCTCCAAAAAAAAAAATTATAAAATTTTATAAATTTATTTCTTAAATTAGATCGGAGCGCGCGATTATGAGGCACCAGAAAGATTACTTCATCCAGGCGAGGAAGAACGCTTCGAAACCGTCCGAACTCGCGAAGAAATCGTTTTAGACCCGCAAGACGACCAGTGTTGCCATACACAAGTCCTCTGCGACGACCAGTGTGCCAAATACGTGCGAACCGAAGACACCTTTCGACGAACTCGTTGCTTTAATCCACCAGCCGAGTGCTACCCTCCCCCCGTCCTTTATTGTCAACCGGATTTCGGATGTCTTCGTCAGTGCATGGAATGTCCACCGCGTTGTTCTGGTTGTTGGGACGGTCCCCCATGCTGTCCAGATGTGCCTTGTTGTCCTACATGGTGTCCAGATCCATGTTGTGTACCAGGCTGTGCACCAGGCTGTGCACCAGGGTGTTATCCGCCTTGTCCTAGCACTCAGCCAGGGCCGGGACCACACGGCGCTCCATCTGCACAATGTGCTCCTGCAGCGTTTGATGTTCAACCAGACGATCCCAGATTAACCACACCCCACTATACTAAAAATGTCTCAAGTTTCCCGTGCGGCTCTAATTAAAATGTTTATGTCTTCTGACTAAAATTTTTTGTAAGTACAAGAAGTTTTTTTTAAAAAAAGAAATCTGTCTGTAATACATAGTGAATGGTATAAAGATTTTATAAGAAAATAAACAAAAAAAATTAAGAGACTGTAAAAATGTAATTATTGCGTGAACTTAACTAATAAAATAATAAAAGGAATTACCGTATTTCAAAAAAATATTAAGATTGTCAAAGTTTTCAGCCCTGTCAATCAAAACAGCCCTTTAAAAATAAAACTATCAACTTGTCAACTTGTCAACTTAATGTCAAGCTTGTCATTCAACCGTGTTCCGCTCTTGTTGCTTTACCTGTTTCCAGTTCCCCTGAATGTATGCGCGGATTTGCGGTCACGGAAATTGACTCTACGGTACTCGGGACGACTTATTTCAAACAAGTTTTCATCTTATTTGTTTTCCTCCACCGAACTTCATGAAAAAACTCGAGAAAGCTTAGGTAGAAATCCAACCATTTCTTAATAATGTCTTGATTTCGATCGATTACAGCCATTGTGTGTTTTTGAACTTATGGATCGAATACCTAAACGTTATTCCAAATACCATCAATCATTCCTCAGTGAATAAAAAAGCAAAAAAGAGTTATCTCTACGAAAAACAAAAAACGAAAATCAATAACATAATAAAATTTTTTCTTATTTTCCACTGCTGACACGTTCTGGGTGGTAGTGAATGAAATGAAATGCCAATAAGTTCAATATACCATGTTCAAAGTTTCAAATTAAAACATTTTACTCGATTTAAACACGTGTGTTGTTGTATTTAAAATACAATCGTAAAAATCTCAGCTGAATTAAAATGGCATTTACCTTTTCCTGCAACATTAATTAGATGTATTAATAATTCTGCCTGTGAGCATGATGTTTAGCTAACTTGTGATCACTCAAAACACACCCTAGAAAATCGATTTCACTTGTAGAATAATTATTTTACGAAACCTTGAACTGCTCAATTAAAGTAATAAACTGGAATATTAACTTGGAAAGTAAATATTTAGTTGTCTGTGCTGGGAATAACTGATAAGAAATTAATTTTGTCCTCCCGAGGTCTGTTGCTCGTCCATTATATATCAATTAAAGCTGGAGTTTGAATTTTATGGTTTAAGCTTACTATATATGAAAGGGTAAAAACAAGTATTTTTAATATTTATTATTTTTGTTTTATGCATTTAAAATTCTAATTTTTTTAAACGGTAAATCAACACTTTCGAGATGTGCATTTGTATTTCTTACTAAGAAATTATGTAGCTGCAAAATCAACAAGTATTATTTATTTATCTTAAAATTTTTCCTGTAGTTAAGAAGACAAATACATAAATAACTATGGTATTGTGAAATTCACATATATGATGTAAAAGTTATTCAATTTTAATTTGCCAACAATTAAATTTAAAAAAATTAATAGAGGAGTAAAATAAAACAGAAAAATGTTCATCCATCAACATGGAGTCAGTTGCCAAGCAACCACAGCTTGTTATAGCAAATGTAAAGTCTCCCTTCTTTACCCCACACACTCAAACCGATCAAGCGTCGCATCCGGAATCAGATCGGAAAAATTTGTCTAAAATTAAATTGAGAAATCAAATTAAAATGATCGACTGAATGAAACAAAATAAAAATGCAATCAGTTTCATCCTCATTTTGAAAATTTCCATCATTTTTTTCAACGTTTTCCATTTCTTATATTTTTTTTTTAATAACACGACTTTTATTTCAACAGATTACAACAAATTATCTAAAATACAGCAAAACTGGAAAAGCCACTACAAATAGAAACTACACATAATTTTAGATAGATTTATTATAACCAAAGACAAATCGGTTTATGGAAGAAAAAATAAAATTCAAATATATAATCATTAATTCCACAATTCTTTTTCTTTCCATTTTCTATTACAGCCATTCACAGCTCCTTTGATGATGGAAAGTTACCATTGCATGCATTTTCACAATTCCATAATAATGTAAATATTATCTTATATATATTTTTTTACTTGAAATAATGTACAATCAATTCTGTTTTCATGTTTTAAAATAATGAACACAAGAAAGAGCACAGTAAAAGCACTGGCATTTGCCCCATGCAAAGAAAGGAATCTGGCTGACAAAGAATTTAAAGCCAAGAAAAATTACTGCAGCAGATTTTCAAAGCAGATGTTGAATCCTTCTACAAATATTCATTACTGAGAAACATTCATGAAATAAAAGCAAATTAAGAGAGAAATGTGAAAAATGATATCAGCTGAAATTAAAAAATTCAAAGAATATCGATTTAAGTCGAAATTTCAGGGGCAGATTTTACACATGAATTAATGGATCTGCAGTCGCAGGTATGCTTACCAGAAATTCATTGAAATGTAGTCAACTGATCAAAAATTTAGAAGATTTTAGTTTGGTATTCAAAAATCCATCACTGAAATTCCTAACTAAAATCGATTGGTCGTCAACTTGTTAAATCAAAAGAAAAGTAACAAAATGGCAGCTTTATAAAATGATATAAAATATTAAATTGAGCAAATAGATGCACACACTATGCTGATGCTAATCGACAGAGAAATAGACACATTTTCAAAGTATGTTTAATGAAAGTATAATGAGATCAAAATTAAAAACTTGGCATGTTGAGTTCTATAAAAGGGAAGACCGAGGAATAGAAATTCAATTACTCAAGTAAAACTCCCATTCATCATCTACATCAAAGCAAAATCGAATTGCACGCGAATCGACTTATCCGTCGGACAATGGAGGGGTCACCCATCCGTATTTCTCATGGGTCTTCACCAGACTGCGGAAGGATGCCTCGGCCGACTTGGAACTGAATTCCTTGGTGCCCTTACCTTTGCGGGCGATTCGAGCTTGACCTTTGACCAGACTTGCAGCGAACTGCATGATGACCGCTTCCACAATGTAGGCGCTGGCCCATCCTCGTGGCGTCAAGAGTTCCATGCAGATGGCCCCGCCGTCCATCACGAATCCCTTCTCGATCCTCGGTGAGATGACTCGCATAAAGGGAGGTGCAAAAGGAAAGTTGTCTGGGAAAATGAGGTTCAAGAGAATGTACGGCGTGCTCAGTTCTTGCATGTCCTTGTACAACTCTGAGTCGGGATCCACTTTGTGCAGCTTTACATTCCATTCGAAGAGGTTGTCGTCCACCAGTTCCACCGTGAACATGGGCGAGTCGCTTTCACGTTGCTGACGACACATTTCTTGGTATTCCTTCATCAGACGTCGCGTGCGGACCAATTTGGCATGTTGCAACGAGTTTTCGTTCATCAAATGGTTCTTCTTCGTTTTAAAAAAGCTGCTGGCACGACTCAGGGCTCCACCCTTTTTAGCAGTGTTGTTGTTGTTATTTGTGCTAGTGTTGTGGTTGTTGGTCGTAGTTGTTGGCATGGTTGGGATGGTGTTTTCGGCCGGACAGACTTTAGCTACATCTCGGTTGCACGCTCTTGCTAGCAGACGTCTGGCTGTGTCGCTAGATGATGCTCTTTCTCCTAATCCCTCGATTCTGCCATTAACATCTCGTTTTTCCACGTTGTGATCAGTGTGTCGTAGTAATTTCCGAAGTGCATGCGCCATCACAAACAAGTTGAAAATCCAGGTTTCTTATTTATTTATTTATTTATTTATTTATTTATATAATTTTTTGACAGTATTATCCTGACGAATGAAGTAATTTTGTATTCAATTCATTAACTTTGTCCATCTGTTAAAAAGAAAAAAAATTTTACAATATTTTATATTTACCATTAAAATAGCAAATTCACGATCAAAGAATCCATAACACATCGCTTATTAAATATTATTAATGTCTACAGTATCGAGGGAATTAATTTTCACATTTTATTTATTTACACTAAACCCGGAAATCCAACAGATTTTTGTAATAAATCTAATTAACCCTCATATTTCCTCATTAATACTCAACACCCAAACTCGAATAGAATTAATCACAATAAGTGAATTGTAGGAAATTTTATTCCGATTCAATAAACTGCACGAAATGTACCACACAAAAATGATAAACAAGGGAGTATAAGAGGCGAGAAAAACGGCGTTTTATGATAGCGTATAAAATAAACAAAATGATGGTCATTGCAATTGATAAGATGATTTATTAATCAAGCTGATAATCCTAATCGATGTTGAGTGTGGTGAAAGTAGTTTATGAGTAAACCCAGTCCAGCTCGTAAAATAAAAAATAAAAAGCATATCTTGGTGTGTTTCAAAACACGTGTTACGGTACGAATACATGCACGAAATTGGGGGATCAAGATCGATTTTGGGAGAAACTGCTGTTTTTTCTTTTGTATCATCTTATTTCCGTTAAGTTTTTAATAATTAAAGGCTTGATTTACTTACCAGTCGTTAACAGCCAGGTAATGAAATGGAAATGGTGACGGGAATTAGTTATAATTTGTAATCATCACAAACATGCTCCGTCTCTCGTCTGCAGAAGAAAGCGTCGACCCTTCTTTTGATGCTGTTGCGGTCGTTTTGTGACGTCAGGCCCACCAACACATGGTAAGGCCCAGGGCATTGCGCATGCGCACCACTTCATTAATATGAACATGAAGTGTAGAATGACAAATAACATGACGCCCACTCGACTCTACTGCATCTAAAGAAATTTTAATAAACATGAAAAATTTTTTCGAGCAGTTATTATTTGTAAAATAAAAATACGCGTGGAAGTTTTAATAATTTATAAACTTTATTCAACACAGAGTGTAGTAATATTATGACCAAAAATATTTTAAAAATATAAAATATTCGGATCTAAAATGCAAAACAGAATCAAGCTGTGTCAAAAACAAGAAGAGTAAGACATGATATGTCACATCAATTTACACATAACAAAAATTCGGGTCAGTCTTTTGACTCCTTTATAAGCATGCTTGCAGCTGGAACGATTAAATTGACTTTTTAAATTGATTTTTCTTAAATCTTTAAAAAAAAAAATTAAAAACCGTTATTTATTAATTGAAATACGTTTTGGACGAATAATGGGTTGACGTCGATACATGACTGCTTGACATAAAATGGCTATATCAATACAGATTTGAAGAGCACCACATAACCAAAATTGGGCGGGAGAATTTCGTATTACAAAATACATAGTTTTATAAATGTCTCCGCATGTCCACATGCACACCATTTTTTTACTGAAAAGAACAATTTTCACAATTTTAAAATTAAATTAAAAATTTTCTTAAAATTTTCTTAAATTTTTTACCTCATTCCCACTGTGGATTTATTAATAAAATTTCTGTAAAACTGAGGTACGCCTAACATGGCTTCCACGAAAACAGACATGAATCCAATAAATTCGATGAACGGTGAGAACTCCAAAAAAATGTAAACAAAAACTCCTCCGACGAAGGCAAAGATCATAGTAAATGCCAAGTAACTTTCAAAATCTGTCCAATTCCAAAAATACTTCAAATCGAAATCTGAAAAATAAAATAAAATTATCAAAATAAATATTTAAAAAAACATTACCTTAGAAAAAAATTGGATTAAAATAAAATTAATAAATAGTGAAAGTGAAATAAATATTAGTGTTAGTGTTGATTAAACCAAAAAAAAAATTAAAAAATCGAAACCGAAAAATGCAACAACAAAGTTCATGCGATTCCTTGCAATTCCAAGTAGAAATTTGCATATGTGCAAAAGGCATTGAAAACATTTTAAAACCATACCCCACAAAACTCGGGGGCGATGAATAGATGAAACTTTTAAACTCGATGTGCGAGAAGAACTTGAACTTGAAATATTTTCTCCGCCAATGATTTCATCTACATGATATTAGGAAATTACAACTATACTTGCGAGCCAATATTTCAGCCGTTTTTTAATTTTATTTCGAGATTAGTCATAACATTTCTTGACATTCGATTCGATCTAACTATCTTGCTGCAAATACAAGAAAGTAAATACGCAAAAATTCAAACTGTTTATACCTGTTAGAGATCTGCTTTTATCGATGATAATAGTCATTTTGTTTCTAATGTCAACATACATATGTATCATAATTAACATGGTGATATTCATAATAACACTCTGGATTAAAAGTGGCATTTCGAAATAGTGACCAAACCTAGAAAAAGAATTACCAATTAGATTATAAACTCACATATGTAATTCAGTTTTACAATTTACCAGAATAAAATTCGTAAAGTGTTGGCAATTATTAATGCTAAACAAACATAAAGCGAAAAACCTTCCGTGTTTTTAGTTCGCCGAATATCTCTGTATTGAGGAATGTAAGGCACGATTCCACCAAATATCATAACTCCAGAACAACAATATCCAAAAAGTGCAACCAAAGTAAAATTTTCCCAGTCGAAAACATCGTCCGTTACTGTGTGGTCCATGTCTGTGTCTTTAGGCAAACGTTTTAAGCATACTCTTGTAACTATGTTTGCGTTATAACAAATGCTGGCCACATGTCATCTGTAATGAGGAAAAATTACGGTATGAATTTGCAAACACATTATCACAAATTAAAAAAACGACGTCATGCCGTTTATGAATTTTCGCATGAAACTACAGTACGGTACGGAGTTTCAAAAACAAAAAAGTTAATATTACCATATGGTAAAAGCATCGTTACGGTTTAGTAATAAAAGAGTATAAAAATTATGCATGATACCGCCGGCAAGAAACGCTCTCACACTACGGATAAAGACTTAAAGACCACCTGGCGGTAAATTTCAAAAAGAAAACTTGATACCCTGCACTGTGGCGCCATCTTACACTCTCGTGTCTCGTTCACACACAAACAGTGGCACTCTCCAACCAACATTTTGCTGCAAACTAAATTAAAAATTAGCAGCGCAGACTAGAAGATGGCTGCCTCCTTGCATACTTGGGTAAGTTGTGCGGTTTTATATCTGCATAATGCAAAAAACAGTTTAATTCCAAAATATTTTTTTTTTGCAGATAAAGGCCGTACGAAATTTGCATTTGGGTTCAGTGCCTTTGAGTCATACTCCTCTTTTGCTTGAAAGTAGTCAAATTGTCAAGCACTCCTTACTACTTAGATATTTTGGTGGTTCACGAGTGACCATCACTTGTCGGAGTTTAAGTTCGAGCCCCTGCTTGTATCAAGTAGCAAAGCCAAGTAATGAAGAAAAACGTGGAGCGAGTTCAAAAGCTGTCTCAGAAGCGAAATCATCGGGTTCATTTAGTGAATTAAGTTTAGGAGGAAAAGGTTTTACACAACCTCGATTATTTAAAGGAGAAAATATTTAAATCCTTCAAAATTTACAGTTAAGCAAGCAGGCAAAGATGTTTATTGGACGGGTATTGTCGTGATTGGTATTGGAGTAACAGGTAATATTCATCGATATAATTTAATATAAATGTTTTTTAATTGAACCATTTTTTTTTAGCTCTGATGTTCTATGCAATTTTTCGAGAACTTTTTTCTGCATCTAGTCCGAATAGTGTTTACACTAAAGCCTATAAACTATGTCGCAAGAATCCTAGGGTATGAAAAATTAAAATATTAACATTCAATCGAATGAAATAACTTAAATATTCTTTTATTTTATTAGGTAATTGAATTGCTAGGAGAGCCAATCAAAGCTTATGGCGAACTTACTCCTCGCGGAAGGCGACGACACGTAACGTCTGTTTGGTTATAAAACGTAATTTTAGTTGCAAACTAAAAGAATTTAATTTCTAGCCACCTTAAATATTTAAAAGATGGAATAAATCACATGAGAATGAGGTTTTACTTGGAGGGAAGCCTGAAAAAGGCCAATGTTCATTTGGAAGTCGTAGAAGTGAGTTTAGTATTATATTTTACATAGTATGAAATGACTAGTTTTAATCACTGAATTTCCTGTTTTCATTACAAACAGAATTCAAGTGGGCGTTATGACTTTCGATACCTGTTCGTAGATTTAGTTGATTATCCAAATGAAACGATTATTATTGAAGACAACAGACACCTGACTAATGATGTCATAGACGTGTGATTTATTTACCGGGATAACTTTTCTACGGAATAAATAGATAAAATAAATAAATTAATTAATTCCATTAATTCAATAAATAAATTTGTATATAGTAATTAATTTTGGATTAAAATATTAATAAAATTCAAACTATGAAACGTGAGTTTTCCATGGCGTGTGTCTTATTGTATGAAAAATACCGGTTTCAAACAAAAATGATTTGATGATGTCGAATACTACCAAAAATACTACAAGAACAGACAAATAGACTGCCCACGCCCATCGCATTTGCTGAAGAAAAGTTGGTATGAATGTGCTAAACGTTAAGAAAAAATATGAAATAAAATGAAATAAAAATATTATATAACTCAAGATCGAATTTGAAAGGATATTGCAGACTATCATAAGGATGAACGACATCCAATTCGATTTTGAAACTTGAACTTCTTCCAGCAATCCAAACTGGTTGAACATTCATGAACTGTGTGTGCACTAAATGAAATTTTTCTTTATTAATAAAGTGCTTAAATCTTTAAAATCATGTGTATACTCTCTAGTGCGTGATAATCATGCAAAACTTTTGAAATTTTGTATTTGTTTAGGTCGAAGCTGTTTTCTTCAATTATAGATTGCTATTAAAAAAAATATGTTATTTAATGTAAATAACTGATTGCCATGACAACTTTACATTGAATCCCTCAAATCGTTGGCCAAACTTCATGATTTTTCGCTGTACCAGAGATAAATCACCAATGACGAATAATTCACTTCCAGGAAGAAACGAGTTGTGTTGCACATAACTCATTGCTTCCATATGCATTTTAAATTCCGCCTAAAGAGAAAAAAATTGATATTTTAAAAAATCTCATCACTGCTCTGTAACTTGCCTCCACTTTGTAGTCGTAAAAGAGCAATAATTTTACAGAATAAATTTCTTCATCTTTGTTTAAAGGCACAGTGATGATAATGTGAGTTTTTTCACTTACACCATCCCCGTCCCAATCCTCCCCTCGAAATGTAATGAGACTGTTTCTTATATTTTCCTGTGTCAACTGATTATATGCTGAAAATGTACTCCAAGTTATGTGCAATATATCTGACATGGAATCGAGATTTTGATATGGATTTGATGAATTTTTTCTTCCTTCTAGGATCATCAATGTTTTTCCCGTAAAATGGACATCTGCTTGTGCTGGTGACATAAGGGTAAAGTACCAAAAATCTATAGAAATAAAAGATGAATTACAGTATTTAAAAAAAGCAGTGCAAATTATTTTAAATAAATTTACTTCCTGTAAAATACATAGCTATGAAAGGTGCAATAATTGAAGTAAGCGCCCAAATAAATGAGAAGAAGGTTGCTTTTGAACAAAGAGGAGATTTATAAGAAACGTAAGCAGGTTGAAAGTGTAACGTGATTAGCGCCATATTTCAAAACAAAGAAATAATAATGCCAGTAATAATGCTATTCACTAGCGCCCTCGAGTGATATTTGCAAGAAACAAAAAAATTACCTATTGACTTGCCTGGCAAACACGCCATCTCCATTAGAACATGTATTAGGAATGTACTCATTAGCTATCATAACTGATGCAATTCAATGAGCTACAAATTTTTTTACTTCGATCATTGTTTCAAAAAAAGGATAGTCAAATAAAAAAAATTAGCATAAAAATGATTATATTCCATTGTTAAGAAAATTATATGTCATGAATAATATTTTTTATAAATTTTCTTTTAATTTATTATAACGTTATATGTGCGAATTAAATTTACAACTTTATACAAATAAATAGGCAAAACAAATTTGCATATACAAATTTTTGGATTAAAACACAAATTAGTCAAGTTCTTCAACGCGAGGTTTCCATGGTATATCTACTATTGTTGAAAACAAACCGTTTCCAAACACAAATGATTTTACCATGTCGACAACTACATAAAATACTACGAAACAAGTTAAATAAACTAACCACAGCATTTGCAGTTGCTGAAAACTAGTTGGTATAAATGTATTGAATGTTAAGAAAAACACCAAAAAATTTAAAGATTGATTTAAGATTAATTCGAAAGGATATGTCACAATACTTTGAGGGTAAAAGATATCCACAACGATTTTGAAACTTGAACTTCTTCCAGTGGTCCAAACTGGATTAACATTAATAAACTGTGTGTATACTAAATAAAACTTATTTTATTAATAATGTTTTTCAATATGTTTAAAATGTTGTATGTAAGCTTACTTTCGCGTAATTGAAATGATTGCAGAATATTTGGAATTTTGTACTTGTTTAGGTCAAAACTGGTTTCGTCAATTACTGTGTGCTATTGAAAAATGTGTAATTACTAATTATTGAATGCAAAATATTTGAGATTGCATCGACAACTTTACATTGTATTCAGTATATCGATGACCATTATTCACGGCTTTTAGCTGAACTAGAGATAAATCCCCAATAATGTATAATTCACTCCCAGGGATATACGAGTCGTATTGTGCAAAACTCAATGCTTCCATTTCCAATTCAAATATTTCCTAATGAAAAAAAATTGACATATTAAAAATTGTCATCAGTACGGTACTCTTCAACTTACCGGCCCCATTTTGAAGTCAAAAAAGAGCAATAGTTTTATGGAATAGATTTCTTCCCATTTGTTCAAAGGCACAGTGATATTAATCTGACTGAAATCACTCAGCTTATTTTGATCGAAATCCTCATCGCGAAATGTCATAAAACAGCTTCTTAAATGTTTCTCTGTCAATTGGTTATACACTGAAAATGTACTCCAAGTTAAATACAACATATCTGGTGTGGATTTGACATTTTGATAAGATGAGTAGTTTTTTCCTTCTAGGATTAGTAACGCTTTTCCCAAAAATTTAACATCTGGTTGTATTTTATCAACAGCTCCACTGAACCAAAAATCTAAACAAATGAAGGATAAATATATGACAAAAATATTATGTAAATTATAATTTTTTTATACCTCCTGTATCAATCACAACTATTAAA
Source organism: Geophilus flavus (assembly GCA_034695885.1). NCBI lineage: Eukaryota > Metazoa > Arthropoda > Chilopoda > Geophilomorpha > Geophilidae > Geophilus > Geophilus flavus. The sequence goes on along the minus strand of JAQFZO010000742.1, from coordinate 4,902 downwards.
GTCCCAATAACTGCTATAAACGTGCAAGCGAATGAGAAAAAGGCCGCTTTTGAACAAATATTAGATCTATAAGAAATAGAAACAGGCCGAGAATGCAACTTGATTAGCGGCATATTTCAAAATAATAAATAGAATGTCACCACTAGCGCCCTCGGGTGAGTTTTGCCAAGACTACCCCAGTGGTCCATAAGTTATTCGAGAATCGCATAGCTTACAAACGTGAATAATATTAGCCAATAAAACGGTGATGTACTTTTGTGAGAAATACATTTTTCGTACGTTTTTTTCACATTTGCCGGACATGAATATTCGGAAAAGGGGGTACAATTCTTCACTGCTCTATGCCCATATAAAAACACATCTCCCTAACTCTATTGAGAGTAAACTACAAGAGTATTAAGTTGAAGCAAGAATGGATTACAGTTATCCATTCTTGGTTGAAACAAAGAAATAGCCACAGTTCAAATGATAAATTTTTAATTCAAGTGGGCATTATGATTGTACAGTACTGTATAGGTTTAGGTGAATTTCAATTATTGAAGACGCAATAAAAACCACCTATTCTACAAAAAAATTTATATACCGTATAGTATTTATTTTTGGATTAAAATGCTAATAAAATTCAACCTATGAAACAGGACTTTTCCATGGTCTGTCTACTACTGTCGTAAAGAGATTGTTTCTAAACACAATTTTTTTTATCCAGTCGAATAGTAGCAAGAATACCACGAAATTTGATGAATACATTATCCATCCCCATCGCAGTTGTAGAGCAATAGTTTGTTTATAAGTACTGAATATTAAGAGACAACATATTAAAGTAGGTACGTAAAGGAATATACACATTGACTCAAAAGGATATTTTATAACAGTATCAGGGTAAGTGACATCCACAACGATTTTGAAACTTGAACCTTTTCCAGCGGTCCAAACTGGACGAATATTAATGAATCGTGTGTGAACTAAATAAAGTTTTTTTATCAATAACTTGCGGCTTCAAATTTTCAAAATCTTGCATAAGGTACTTACGAACTTTTGCTTGATAAGTTCGCAAAATATTTGAAATCCTGTATTTGTCTAGATCAAAACTGTTTTCGTCAAGTATTGGTATCTATCGAAAAAAATGTTACATAATGTAAAATTTGTGTATGATTGCAACAACTCTTATACATCGTATTCATCATGTCGTTGACCAAAATTTAATAATTTCTTCTGTACTAGAGATAATTCACCGATGACGTATAATTCACTTCCAGGGGTAAATGAATCGTATTGCACATAACCCAATGCTTCCATACGCAATGTTACTATGGACTAATGAAAAAAAAAATGATAATTTAATAATTTTTATCACTACCATAAACTGGGCTACTTTTCACTGGGTTTTAACTTTTAATGTTGTAATTTACAAGTAGAAACTATTTGTCAAAAAAAACTTAAAATTTGGGTAAAATTCGAGTCTCATGTTGGACAATTGCGATTTTGCGCTGGTGCAACTTAATAACTCATATTGCCATGTTAATCGAATGGCTATAAATCATAAGTTACCACATAATATAAGTCTTATGTTGCACCAGCGCAAAATCCTAATCCCCTTAAAATTTCATTTGTCGAGGTGATTTTTTTAAAAGTATGATCACACTTGTACTTGGATCAGGCCTTAAATTTTAATGTTTGTACATCTTTGATTATGACATGTATGGGATTTTCACTGATGCAAGTTATACTGTAAGACTAATCTTATAACTTACAGCAATGTTACCATAAGTTTATAAGTTGTTATAAGAAGGCCTTACGCAAACTCCCTAAACGAATAGCTGTAATAAGTCAAAGTAGCCCCGGTTTAGAATACTCTACAACTTACAGCCATTCTATATTCGAAGAAGAGCAATAATTTCATAGAATAGATTTCTTCCCATTCATTTAAAGGCACAGTGATGGTAATGTGGCTTCTATCATCTTTCTCATTTCGGTCCACATCTTTGTCTCGAAATGAAAGGATACTGTGTCTTACATTTTGCTGCGTCAACTGATTATACACTGGAAACGTACTCCAAGTTATACGCAGTATATCTGTCATGGAATTGACATTTTGATTTCGATTAGATGAATCGTTTTTTCCTTCTAGGATCAATAATGCTTTTCCCAAAAATCTGGCAAATCCTGCTTCTCTATCCATACTGGATAGGAACCAAAAATCTATACAAATAAAAACATTAGTTACCATATAACAAACAATACTGCAAATTTTTAATTTTTGTACTGTACCTCCTGCACTAGATAAAAGTAAAACAGGTCCAACAAATATAATAATTAAGCAAAAAAGAGAGAAAACGGTAGCTAACGAACAGACTTTAGCTCTATAACGACAGAAAACAGGCCGTCGATGCAACGTAACTAGCAACATATTTTAAAATATAAAAATAAGAATGCAAGGCAACGATAAATCATTAGAAGAATACTATCACTAGCGCCCTCGAGTGAAATTTACAAAAACCTAAATTAGGGATCAAGCCAAATAACAATAGCTAGATATTATTATTGAATAATATTTTTTACAACGTATTTTTACATGATTTTACAAAGAAGAAATCCTCTGTGATAAATCATTCACATCATGCATCTTCACGTCTGAGGAATTTTTTTTATCTTTAGCCTTTTGATTGTGCTTAATGGCTTGCTTCGACTTTTGCAATTCCAATGATGCAAATTGTAAATTGACTTTGGCCGTTTCGTCTCTGGTTTTCACATTTAACTATAATAAAGAACATTTTTAGTTATGTTTATTTAATTAATTAATTAAATTACTAGTCAATTATAATTTTGTTTATACTCGTTTCAGATCCCTTTTCACTGGTTTCGTTTTGCGAAGAATTTTTTCCTGTGGTTTGTTTTTAGCGGATTTTGAAGCGAGTTTTAAATTTCTCTTCTGCTGCTTTCCATTCCCATGATTATACCTGGTCAAGATACAAAAATAAAATATCTTCATTACATAAAACTCTGTACGGTATACCGTATGCTTTAATCGTTTTAATTCACTTCTATCCAAATTTTTTTTGCCACTGAATCAGATTCGCATGAGTCAGCTGACAAGTTATTGTTCTTATTAAACAATACATGAAACGGCACGAAAAACGATATTCTAACCATATATTTAAAATTAGAAACATTCCTCACATAATAATATTCCAAATCAACATTATCTGACAAATTCAATTTTTCCCTCACGAATTTTTTAGCATCATTTTCAATTTCTCCCTTATCCTTATCATCCTTAATGAAAAAATAAACATGAATCTTTATAGGAATTATTTTATCCACGTCTACAGTATTGCCATAATTCCAAAACAAGCCATTAAACACGGGCAGAAACTCTAATGCCAACGCTGGCAAGTTCATCGCGACGTGAATCGTGCACTTGTCGTTTGATGATTCACTCGTACATTTTTTCCACACATTCACCACTTCATTTTTAAGTACAGTCTCGATAAAATCTTTCCCATCCAAGTTAAAACACTTAACTGATCCCTCGATCTTATTTTGTTTAACATTCACACCCAACCACTTAAAAGCTTCGGGATTCAAATCGTTGGCGAATACTCTACATCCTTTCTTCGCTGCCGGAATTGCGAAAGGTCCGATTCCAGCAAATACATCGAATAAAACATCGTTGCGCTTTAAACATTTAACGAGTCGTTCGTGTTCCGTTGAAAGACGGGGATTCCAATATACATCAGCAAAATCGAGACTGAAGGTGTTTCCACATTCTTTGACCGTGGTGACGGTCGGTCCCTCGCCAGCAATGACTTCCATTTTGAAGTTACGGTACGTAGAGTCGATCATTTTGGTCTTGTTAACAATCAAAGAAGCAGTGTTTATTTTGTCCAACAAGACTTGACCGATGACGAAACGATAATCGAGTAAATGTTCACGGATGTTCAAATGGATTATGTGCCCAATCTGGCTGAAGCCAGACGATCCCATCATGTCCTCTGGTAAAATTGATTTTAAAATTATTTCGTGTTTCCAGTTGTCATAGTTAAGAGTCAGTTCTTTCCACTGCAGTTTTTCTTCTTCCAAGTCGAATGATTTTAAGGATTCTTTTTCGGTAGGTGTGAATGCGACGTTTCCGTCGAGGATGACTCTGTCTGGATCGAGAAATACCCGTTTCACTTTGGAATCTGGAGTGTCTTCGACGTTGTTGAATTTCATCAGTTTTAGGAAGTAGGGTTTACAAAGTTTTAAGCATGATCTCAAGTGTTTCAAATTTACTTCGAAGTATGGCACTTGCACGATCTGTTTGAAAGCTTCTTTGTCCAATTCTGTCATTCCTCTGACAGAATCTGGTGGTTTTATAATCATTTTATGAGTTGAATGATTCAAAGGTTTCGAAACAGCGCTGTTCGAGTCCCACCTGCAGTGCCCGATTGAAGTAAATGATGCTCTCAGAAAGCGTGATTCTGACGAAATTATTCGAATAAATAAATAGCCAATTTTTGGGTTACATTTTAGCTACGCAATAAAAAATAAAATCAGATGCAAGCTTAGATTAAGCTTTGATCATCGTACCATTTGAATAGTTACCTGATTATGATATTTCCTATAAATCTTCAATGTTTTGTCGCCTCCACGTGACAGTAATCAGTGAAGAACCTCGCAAGCATGGACGAATCTTTGCTGCGCGCCTGTTATTTGTAAAAGTTTACAGCGCCATCTATCGGAAATTTTATTATTTATTTTAAAAATAAGAATTCATTGGTTAGGGTAGGATTGTTTGATTTGATTCTCTCGTAACTACTATCCAATCTTGCTACTATCAACCAAATCAGTAAATCAAGTTTTATGGTTGAGTTTTTGTTATTGCTCGATTATCCAAGCAACTATAAGATGCTGCAACTTGCG
>JAQFZO010000741.1:0-21011 GCA_034695885.1 Geophilus flavus | reverse complement strand
TAAATAAATGAAAAGTTGCCTTGCAGGGAAGTATGTACATCAACTGCAGAAAACCCGGATCGTGCTGAGTCAATTCTACGCAGTTCCACTGCGCCACCCAAACGAGATGAGGAAAGACACACCAAATCGCACTTCGCCATAGGGATGACAATTCCATTTAATAACCAAAACCCCCATCAACCCCCCTCCACCAACCAACCCCATCCCACCCTTTGCATTTCATACATTCAATCCCAAAAGATAAAAGAAGATTTGCCAAAATTCACCTCACGACTCCAAAATGCACTCCCTTCCCCCACGAGCCAATTACGCAAGAGCAGAGATGCGCCATCTACTGCTTATATTCCCCACCACTACTTTTATCTCGCACAACCGACTATCATTCATTTCAATGCACGATTTAAGATAAAACGGGAAGAATGGAGATGGGAAATAATCATTAAAGTGGAAAAAAGGGGGGATAGGGGGGTAAGAGGGGGGGGGGGGTCAACCTCATCACCGGCGTCTTGCGTCGTCTCCATCTCGATTCCTCTGACTTCTTTCTGACTTTCCCCAAACACCGTTTTTATTTGGTTTTTCCACTTTTATTTTAGGCCTACATGTTGATATTTGCTAAAGTGGAGAAACAAACGAGGCAAAGATTTTTCTTTCACGTTTTTATTTCCAACTCATTTATCCTCATACAGACTAAAAGATGCTTTTGGCTCATGTCCAGATCTCATTTTTGCTACTGAGCTTCAAATATAAGAGAAGAAAATGGAGTCCCTCTTTATCTTGCCTCGATCATGGAACAACGGATGAGTAATTTATGGTCTAGAAACTGTTAAAACGCCAAGACATTTTATAACATGCTAGGCAACCCATTTCTTTCTCTTTCTCATTCTTTTTTTTTTCTTTTCGAGATTGTATACCTTGGAAGCAAATAGGAGGCAGCCATGACTGATTGCATCGGATCAAGTTTCGTGCTTGCAAAATTCAATTTACTCAAATCAAAATCAACACAATGCAATAAAAAAATTTACAGACGTATATATAATACTATACATATAAATTAGTTTTTTATTTTATTTTTTTTATTTTAATGCTGCTTTTGTGGCTCTTTGAAGGTGAATCTGGCTCCGAACAACCCGTACTGCATTCGTGTAAATTCAAATTGGCCCATATGGGTGTTGATTTGAGAGGGAGAGAGTTAATAAGATAAAAATTATAAAATGGCTGCAAAGGAATTAATTTCTAAAAAAAAAAAATCTTTTAATGTTTTTTGTTATTTTAAAAAATTTTGTGATTATTTGTGTCATTGGTTAAAAAAAATACAAGTAAAAATTGTTAAACTAGAGTAACAGCTGTCATAATTTTGAAGTGATTTTTTTAAAAGATTTTTTTTTCCAAAGAATTTTTTAAGGATATCTAGAGGTCTCCAGAGATTTGGTGGACCCCTTATTCTTCCACTTGAAATTTATCAACGTTCAAACTGTCCACACCACATTAGCTACAGCATACTTCGATTATCTGAGTTCCTCGACTATTCATGCACGTTTCTGTTCTGGACATGGGTTCTTGAGTAATCGAATCATAAAATTATGCACTATAAACGTAAACACACAATATTTGACCACTAAAGCAAATATTGGCCCTGTGTGACTCATATCCTATCATACAAACATCACGAAACAGAGTTTTTCTCAAAAACTAGCAAAAATCTTTACAAAATACAGTAACATGTACCTTTGGACAAAAAAAAACTACCCTTCCGGTAATTAAAACTGCGTCATATTATCTTGAGTAGCCAATCAGCTTAGTTGGTCAAGGAAATATGACGTCAGGTCTCATCACCGGAAGAGAAGTTTTTTTTTGTCCACCCAATAAAAGTGTCCCAATTAAAGGAGTTGCACAATAAAAAATAAAAAATTGTTAAAAATTTTATATTTGGTTAATATTGGGGCGTACATTTCATTTCTGCCATTAAAAAAGTGTAATTATATCGTTAAATGGAAGAAATCGAAGATTTGCCCGAAAATGCAGTACTGCCTAACTTTTAATGCAAACAATTACTGTTTTACAGCAGTTTAAATTTTCGTAATTCTAGTTACTGCGTCACTTCCGGTTTCGGGGAAGTGGTATCTTGTACACAACTTCGAACACATTAACTAAATAACTAACAACATTTTTTTTCTGAAAATTTGTCGGATGGCTTATTTTGATCTAAACTTTGGTTTAGACAAATCAACCTTAAAATTTCATTGCGCAACTCCTTTAACCAGAATCTACCGTAAATGGTAAATGCCGTACACCATACAAAATTCTTACTATCTATGATTTAAATTTACAGAACCCCCACAAGAAAAACACTTTTATATCCCCTATTTTTTAAAAACCCACAGAGTAAACATCATAACCCATTCCCATTCGCACTTAAACCCCAACAAAAACTAATAAAAATCCCATAAAAATATTTAAAACAAACAAATAAATTGAATTTAAAGCAGAAAAATAAAAAAATAAAAAATCGGAAAGTGAATCGCCATATTTTATTCGCATGTGATTTTTCCGCATTCAAATCAAATCCCATGTAAAGATAGGTGACCTCATCCATGAAAAGAAGCCATTAAAGTCAATTTGTGTTGGAAAGCAGTAGGAGAAAATGCGTTTATCACCCGACTTTGTGTGTGTAAGTTTTATCAAATAGTACACCAAGTATAGAATAGAAAAAAAGAAAAATAGGAAGAAAAAAAAGTCAAAATCCTCGTGTGCTCCCTTAAAATAGCTCCCTCGAGTGGTAAGAAGTAGAGGCGTCACTCATTCTTTGCAAAATGTGCCTGATAACTTGTTTTGACACAGAGGCTTGGCTTTATCAAAATTCCCAGCTGATAATAAAATTCAGACGAGCTCGTCCCAAGAGCAATCGGCGTCTGCCTTTTACAACTTAATCATCTCACTAAAGACGGCAAAGGGTTAAACAAAAACAAAACGCGTCGGGAGAAAGAAAATAAAAGAAAATTATGTTCTTTTGCCTTTTTTTGGTCGATTTTTCCATTGAGTTGGGTTCATAAACAAATTGAGTTTTTTTTATATTTTTGTGGTTTTTGTTTATTTTTCATTGACTTACCGCATTCCTCGTTTAAAAGTGTGAAATTATTTGCATTTTTCGTGCAATGTGCGCTATGTTGGGTTGGGTGGTGAGGGGAGCAATTAAGTGTGTAGTGAGGGAAAGCAGCTAGAGGCTATCAATTGTCATAAAATGGCCACGAAATTGTTTAGAAAACAATTTTGTTTCGTTTTAAAAGTTGCATTTTATGGTGTCTGTTGGTTTGCGATTATTTTTATGGTTTTTACTACAATCCCACAAAACACTGGGAGTCGAGATGTGTACTTTCAACTGTCACATCTTTTGCAACGATCCAGAATTCGTCAAGATTTGTTAGTTTTAACTTTGAGTTAAATGAAACATACCCACAAGTGTGACTGTTGGCCAGTCGAAGGCAGACAGAAAACTATATAACTTAATACAGTTTTCTGTCTGTATGATGCAAACTAAATGTCTAGACCGTAGGCAAAACTGGATTTATTTGTTAGGGTGTGCTCTAATGGTCATCGGTGTTGGCAGGTAACTGAATATTTATTATGAGTTATTATACACGCCTACAATCACTATTTATTAATAATGCTGCTTGCTGTCATCATTGAAAGTAAAAACCTATAGTCTGTTCGCTTATTTCAAGATAGTTCAAAATGCCGTGTCATTCATTGGTCGAGACTGCTCGCCATAGGTTGTAATGCACCTAAAGAAATAACTTCTGACCAGTTGCAGTGATTGGGCCTTAAAATTTGTTGTTTTGACCAGTTCGGTCTAAAAACTGATCACTTGACATATCGTACGTTTGTTTACGCTAGGTTCATGTACGATGCTCCTTGTCCAAACTTCTCGACCAATCAAAGGACATTTTGAACTATCTTGAAATAAGCGAACGGACTATAATTATCTCACCTTTAAAACACATCAAGTAGCTGCGCTCAATCTGTCTTTGATTTCACAGATGTTGTCGATTTCGCCAATTTCAACTATTTCAAAAATTTCAGGATATCAAACAGAGATTGAACGCAGCTAATGTCTAGTTTCGCCCTATTTCCTACACGCCATACTGTACCTTATACTTTTCGTCAGGGATGTGTACTTGAAAAATGCGACGCGCACTGAAACAATACAAATAGCAATTTAATCTCCATAAGAAACCATTGAAATTTGAAAGATATCGGTAACCAGTACTACTATTTTCAACAAACCAATAGGAGATAAGAAAGAGCGATACATATTAATCATTCTATGGGAACATAACTGAATGACATACTGTGAGCCGACATAGTGTGAACTGCCATACACTACTAAAAGAACAGGGTATTACACCCAAAAACCGCACACAAAGGCAAAATGTTGATGATTTAATCCAAAAACCATCCAAAACCAATAAAAATACAATACATAACCTACCTAGTCTGCTTTGCAGACCCACTTTCCCAACCCCAACGCCATCGAGTGGCGAAGTGGGTCTGCAACGCAGACTATACACATAACCACCCAAAAGTCTTCCCCAGAACCAATAACCAGTACCAATACCAATATAAAATAAAAACCTGTTTTTGGTACTGTCAACAGTGATTCAAAAATCAAAATTCACTCATAAACTGCAACATTTTATATTACTCAACTTCTGTCACAAACGAAGGACAAACCAAACTGCCTTGTTATTGAAGAACAGAAAAACCATTAAAAGAAATTCAACTCATTCCTTCTACCAAAGAAACTTACAGGCAATGCGCACAACTCCATCAGGACAAGTTTTATCACTTATTACACTATAAATAAAAGCAATAATAATATAAACAATCCTACCTTTTGCAGCCACGAAAAAAAGAATCACTAAGTGGTGTCGCCAAAAAGTTCTTCGTTCACATGTCATATTTTTTATTTTTTATTTTTTTATTTATTTTTTTAGTCTCAAAGTCAAAAATATCGTCCACAAGTCGACTAACACAACTTCGCTGTTCAAGCTCACTGTCCGCATCGGTCATCATCATCACCATCAACGCACATCAACACATTCCACGACTTTGATTCACCAAACAGGAAACTTTTTTCGTCCAAAATTTTTTCTCCACAAAACAGGAAATTCTATTCAGCAACCAGATGCATATCGGTGGAATATTCCAGTATCAAATGCTGATTACTACGTACAAAATAAAAAAAATCAAATAAATTATTCAACGAACGTTTATAACTGATCTCGAATGCAGAAACAACATCAATAACTACGCGATGTCAGTTATTTGCATACCGATAAATCGTTCCGTGTCTTCGACTGTTATTATTTAGTGTAGATTTGATGCAAGAAAACCGACTGCCACGGAACCGAAAAGGGAAAAAAATGACTAAGTCGATGTCAAAGTTGCCGAGTTTGAAAAAGCTCATTAAGTCTGCGTTCGGTTACGTCAACTGTCACTCAATCACGTATGAAAACCGCATCATTTTAGGCCGAAAGTTAAACCTAAAAAACAAAAACTTGAAATTAACATTTAAATTTTTAAAATATTTAAGAGCGGAAGGTTTTTGAAAAGCAAAAAAAAAAAGAGAGAAATTTCTCGCACGATCGCATCCGCCATTTTCGAGCCCCGCAGCAAGATTTTATATATATAAAAAACATCACTGATAATATATAAAATATTAAAATATTAAATTTTTAAATACCGTGTGTGTATACCCGTAAATTCTGAGTTTTTATTTTATTTAATATAAAATTTCGTCTCGTGATTCAACAGTTTAAATTCGGGTTTCGTTTCATTTTGATTCTTAATCTGTTGAGACGAGTTTTACTAACTAGATTTTGACTCGATCAAATTAAATTCATCTGCACTCTGGTGATAGCTTGAAAAACAGCTTTCATGCAGGCCTCTCGTTAATGTTCCTTTTTCCAAGTAGAGGATAACATTTGAAATTCAATTGCTCACAATCATCAATGAATGATGGGGCAAAAGCAAATGAATTTTTTTTCGCTCTATTATCATCATTCGGCAGACATTCGCCTATGCTAAACATACCAAAGCTTTAACGATAAAGGTTTTACGTAACGCAACTCAGAATTACGTAAATCGACTTAACCACAGCTGATGCGCATGCGCAGAGCCTAACAAATCCTCTAATAAACTTACCGTTCGTTATATTCGCGTTTATACAAATTATAGCCGAAAATATGTTAATCGTTCATCCAAATCTGTCTGTTGTGGTGTAATCTGTGGATTAGTGCTGTTTTGATCGACTGACTTGTCAAAATAATCGCCTCGGACGGATAAATCATCGTGGCATCCATTTGATTTGAGTCTCATCTTGTTTGTGAAGCAATTTTCCCTATAAAATGAAATGCGATTTGTTTTTGTTTTCGTGTTAGGTTAAATAAAAAATGAGGGGATGAAAGACACTTACTCCTTCTTTCTCATCATCACCTCTAATCTCACGGCTCGCCATTAATCAAAGCCATGTTTAAGATAATGACTTATGGGTAAGGAAATGAGGTACGGCGCTGAGGTTATGATTAAAAATATTATGGCGACTTTTAAATTTTTGACGAATATTTATACAGGGTAGAAAAATAAATAATAAACGTAAAACAATTAATAAATCTTTATCCAGCACCAAATTTATGAACTTCTTATTTTTGCGCGCCGCCTGTGGACAAAAACGCGCAACAGGCAAAGCAAACTTAACTTTCTGTTTACACAAAATTCGAAACAACATCAATTACATCTTTTTTTTTACCCTCAATAATAGAATAAAACTCACAATCCACATTCCAGACACATAATTAATTAAACCAATTTGTCAACCTTTAGTTTCCTGCAAAAAAAAAACAAAAGTAAACAAGAATTCTTGCATCCTTAAACGTTAAAACTGCGAGAGATCATGTCAAATTCACCTTTTCATGCCATCAGAGGTGTTTTCGAGGCAAAGAACACCGAAACAACACGTGAAGAACGATGCTCGCTCAGTGTGCAAATAATCTTTTGTGCAAACTCTGCACTTAGCTCCCTTTTCCCCCCTCTCCTTAACACAAAAAAATTGTATGAAAAAAAATTCACAATGTTATTAGAAGTTCCTGTTGATGCAGTCCTTGTCTTCTCACGCTTTTTATCATCCAATAAAGATGCCATCTATTGTTTATTAGCTTTTAAAAAAGGCAATAAAAGTTGCAACAAAATACGCAAAACGAAAGAAAAAATAATGTAATGAAAAGAAGAAAAAAAGACACAAAAGGCTCGAAAATGCACAAAAATCAGTCAGTCAGTCGGTTGGTTATATGTATGTAGTGAGAGAAAGGATGAAGTAAGTATAGTGGCAGTTTGCATTAGTGAACATCACGTGATCCGAAACGAACGAGGGCGTGGCACGGGGCCATCGAAGCGCATGCGGCCGATCGGATTAACCCTTTTATGCGTGTGAATAAGGGCGAGGAGGCGAGTTCCTTCCCCTCCCCTTCTGGCATCTCTTCTCTGGTACAACCCCGTATTGCCTTTTGTCTCTAAGATGTCTCCGGAAGTGAAGTCCAACGGATCCGGGTCTCTTATCGGCCAAACAAACCAGAAAACTCTTGCTTCGTGTGATCTCATCGCATCGCAGTTGTAGAATCGTCGGTCGTCGTCGTCTGACTTTTCAAAACATTTGATTCGAGTGGTTGGTAGTGGTGGCTGGCTGGCTGGACAGAAGAGAAGACAACACATTGGGAAATGTGCCCATTTACCCACAATTCAACCCCGTAATCACGCTCCATTGCACTCGACACGCCATGTGTACACGTGCCAAAATGTACACATACTTTAAATATGGAGTGCGATTAAATTTTTATTGCCTTGTCAATCTCGATCAGTCAGTAAATTGCTCTTAAAACTAGTATGCAAATGGATTCCAAGGAAACAAAAATTTCACCTCATTTTCATATTGGTGATGCAATTTTTAAAAATATGTTTTGATTCCATATATCTAATTAAAGGATAAACGCGCTGTAAAATGGCCATCCGACATCAATTACGATTTAAATAAAATATCAACTTTTCTACGTAATTTGTGCAAATTTAAAGCCGTGCTCATAAGTCGCAATCGACTGAGGGGCGCTGATTTTTAAAACGAGCGAAAGAGGGCGCTTTCAACTCGTCTGCTTGAATGGTACACAAATTAAATTCAGGTATTGTAGCGAAATAAATATTTAAACGCATTAAACCATTTAAGCAAACAAAGAACGACACTGTAACCGTGTAATCTGGAAATGGAAGTAAATTAATGCTTTTCGCATCGGTCTGGCATTTGTACGCGAGCGTTTCTCTTCTCCACATATTTCCTCACATCACGCATCACATGATTAAATTGAACAAATAAAAAGCCATTTGCATTCCATTTTTGAACCGCCATCTTTTTTTTATGAAGCACGGGGTTGCGTGTTAATCACACCAGGTGCCCCTTTCCCCTATACACCCCAATAGTGTGGAAAGAACGCACGCGTCTCACGTGCTTCTCAACCCAATTATAGTCAATAGGAATCGTCAGCGTGAGCAGATAGTCCAAATCTTGAAAGTAAAGTGATGCTGTTACCATAGGAACTGAGATAAGGCGCCAACTCTTGCAGTTGATTGGCGCGAGCAATTCGACTAGGGGGTTTCAATTGCACCACACTCTTCCTTCTTCTTCTTCCTACTACACTTTTTTTTTACATTAATTTTTCGCACGTTATTTTAATTATGCGCATTATTATCAAAAATTAAACTTGATAAACGTATTTGATCAAACTCCAACACCCAATCCCAACTCATTTCCATACTTTAAAACACTTTAAAAAAAATAATAAAAATTTAAATAAAAGGATATTTTAAAAAATAAAAAAATGAGAGAAAAGTTTAGTTTATGTCGACAAAAGAGAAAAGACTGTGGAAATCTCTATAAGAAATCAGGGCAAGATTAGCTTGGAAAATGGGAAGACACTTGATGTTTGTCAGTCTCTGTGACAGTATAAAATGTTCTTGTTTACATTGAAAACCCTCATAAACAAGAACATTAGGAATCGCGTTATTTGCTAATAAATTCCCAAAGATCTTTTTTATTTTTTTTATTTCTTATTTCTTCCTCTTTTCTTTTTCTTCAACCTGAAACATGAGCCTTGTTATAACGTTTGTTTCGCTTGCCCTAACGGGTCAGGTCACTTCCGGGGGGTTTCTCGTAACTGATGGTGTCGAGTGACTCGGCTTGATGGACGCTCGATGTCTTCCTGTAATAGAAATAAACATTTCAAAGGATTCCTCAAACAACGCCATATTTTTTCCCCTCCCTTCCTCCCTCTAGCGTCAACAAAAGAAAGCAAAAATATATAAATTAGATGCTAATTCATATGGACGTGTCTCGTCTCCCTTATTTTGACTTTTAAACCTCGCACACGAACTCGTGTTTTGTATTTTTAATGAATCCATTGCACACACGCGACTTGAAGCTGACAATTCCCCTTTTTCCTTCTCTTTATTTCTTGCGAAATCACCGAACTAATACATCTTTGCCCCGTTTTACACAAAACTCGTGCAATTCCCATGCTCCTTTTTGCTCTTTACACAACTATTTCTCAAACCATACAATTTATCTGTTCAAGCGAGGCCTTTATTTCACTCCCAGTGACACGCCATAAACTTGAAATTCTATATCTTGTTGATGAACAACTCCTGAATGGATGACAAATAACACCCCGCAACACTCCGCCATCTTTTTTCTTTTTTTCCTTCGTCTCCTCCTACTACTTCTTTCTTTTCATTCTTTTTTTTTCTTTTTCTGTTTTGTTCCTCTCGACATCCAAACGACCACCACATTCCAACGGACATTCTGCAGATAAATATTGTACAGAGGGGTCACTGCTATTTTATCCCCCATGAACCCCCTCGCCGTTCCCCACAAGTCGAGTGCTACCTCAATAATTCTTGGAGATAGCGTTCTCAGCACAAGACCCGACCTTTACCAGATCCCTATCCACTACCACTGCCTTATACAAACGTTTCTAGGACTTTGACCCTGTGCATCCACACTCGAGCAGACATTCAATAGCACGAAACGTGAGGGCAGAGAATGCCTTTTTACCCATACTGCCAAAAAAATAAAAGAAATTTTTTAGAAAAAAATTCACATCAGGTGGGGTATCTTAAGGAAAATAATAGTACCGTACGTAATAAAAAAAAAAAAATAAATAAATAAACATAAAAAATAAAAAACGTTTTGAGGAATTTTTTTTTATATGCAAAAGTACTCTGCAAATCCAATCAATTTGCCAATGCAAATGAGGGATCCCCGCGTCTCATCCATTGCCAAGTTTGGCGGAGCAAAGACACAGACAGGCCCCCAAGGCTCATGGGAAAGTAGCGGAGGGAAAAAAAGTGAGCTCCTGCTCTCTTTGCTAGGATGACTTCATTAGCATGTCGAAACGAGAGAAAGATTTTCATTTGGCTTCTTCACTCAACTATAAAGGCAAAGTGGATTGGAATCCATCATTTTCACAATATTGTCCCATTAGCATTTAAATAATTCGACGTGTTCCTTTGTTTTCGAAATGGAATCCACTAGGTTTCAATCAATAATTCAATATAAAACTGGAAAATAAAAGAAAAAGGGTTCAAAATAAATGACCTTATTACCGGATTTTTTTTTCTCTTTTCTCTTCGTTTTTTCCCCCTTTCCTTCTTCTCTCAGAGTACTTCGTTTGTCGATCATAAGCGAATAAATTTCTTTGAAAAGAAATTTTGTTTATTTTGCTTTTCTCCCGATATTTTATTGTATTTTTATGTGGTTGATTTCATTTTCCTACCCAAATGTTGACGTCGCTGATGGATAGCAATTTCTTGGAATATAAATTATAGAATTTCAAACGTTTCCAAAAACTACTTTATAAATATGAAGAAGAAGAAAAACCAATTTTTATATTTCAAGATGAATTCTACTTAAAGAAAAAATAAAAAAAATTAACTAATAATAAATTTTGACGATTTTATTTACCACTTGTAAAAGGAAACACTTGTTTGCACGTTTGAATCGAGCGAACTAGATTAAAAGACAAGACAAGACACAAGAAAATAGAAAAAAAATTCAAATATTTACAGAGTCCTAAATTATGTGAGTGAAAGTAGAGTAGAAGGACCAGAAACCGGACCAATGTTTGATTTACTCTGCATCATCATTAGTATTCGAGCAAACTCAACTGCAAAGCAAACATGGCAAGTCAGGTAAACAGAGGAGTAATCTTCATCAAACTCAGATGCATGACCATAGGTCAATTTAACTCTTGACTGCCAATTAATCTCCAAGGCTCGCTGACAAACATTCTGTCCAGCTTGATAATGGTCATTTGCTGACCGGCTGCAACCATTCTACAGTATACAGAGTATAGTACACACCACTATACATCCCTTGACTACGATTCAGACGGATCTAGTGTGTACAATCAAATCGAAATCATGAGAAAACCAATCAGATGAACACACACGCACCTTTTGTCGACCCCGTTTTTCTCGCCCTGCAACTCTCGTTGCATGAGAGCCGCTGAGTACTAAGAAGGAATTAACAGACTCTTTTACAGCAAATTTATTTCTTTTCTTCTTTCTCTGACTAAGAAGGAGGGTGCACAATTATCCAATAGCAGAAAGAGAAAGCTCTTACAGCTTTCTTCTTTACGACAGCTTCTTCCATTGCCCCAAATGAGCTGCAATTGATCCTCTTTTTTACACTCCACTTCACTCGCCCTTTCTTTAATGACTGCCAATAAAAATACTGATTTTTGATTATGGCTCTTGGAGAATCATTATTATTTTATTGTGGATGATAAAATTATCTTTTTTTTTTTCCTTTTCCCTCTTCTTCGTCTACTTCTTTTTTATTTTCAATTTTCTGTTTTTTTCCTGCCATTGGTTGATTGATTTTACATCGATTGCATTACCAAGGATCCTTGTGGGATTAATGACGCATCAATTAAATTACTGATGTATATTTATGTTTATCCAGAGGTTAGGGGGAAAAAACTGATTTGTAAGAGTTGAAAAGGGACTTAAAGCTCGCCCTTTTGTGTTTTCAATGAGTAATGTTAGGCCGAATACAAAATAGTTATTACTTAAGTTGTGCAATTTACGGTTACACAAAACCTCATAAATTATGAAGCGTCATAGGCATTCTTTTTGGGACAAAGAATTAGCTGTCAACATTTCCGCAGCTTTTTTTTTAGGGGGGAGAGGGACAAAATTCTCCTCAAACGAAACGAAATGTTGTTGACATTTCATTTTCTTCGTTTCTTCTCTTTTTACGCTCGTTAATTAATCGTAATCTAAAATATCTCGGAATATACGGATCTTTCAAAGTGTTTTTGCGAGTTTTTATGACGTGTGCACTGATTCGTCGCTTAACTTATGTCGACAAATGTTTTTTTCCGAATCGAGACAAAATTAAACCATTAGGGTTTTTTTTACTCATCACTCTACTCAAAATAAGCCTGGCAGTAGTGTTTGATCGTTTTATTAGCTTTAATATTTCAGTTTCTGTTCTGGTATGAAGTTGCCCTGAAATATTGAGCTCTTTATGAAAATCAATACTAAAGATCCATCATTGATGCATCCCTCCATAAGTCTTTGCAAATTGCGAATAAAACTCAAACAAACGGGGATCTGCATAAATCTGGAAAAGGTATTCATAATTTGATGAACTTGTCAATCTTTAACTATCCTAGCAAACCCTAATGGCACTTCGAGATCAATTTCTCATTCAATTTCAGTGATGCTCAGAAAAGTGCAATAATTAAATTAAGCCAGTAATGCAATAACCATAAAAATCACTCTTTATAAAATCATCATAAACCACACAAATTCCCTCTTCATAAAAATGGCACTGAACCAATACAGCCATCCTCCAATAAACGCCTCCTTCATATTAAAAAGGCGAATTCAATTGTGGTCTGTTTATGCCAGGAAAGGCTACTAATGGATCTGTTTATGCTGCGTGTGCGCAACAAACAATGTGGTGTAAAACAAAAGGAGTAAAGCCAAGTTCACACTACGTACCGCAAGTGTGTTCACAAACGTGAGACGCAAGCTGCAAAGTTTAACCAATCGAAAGGCAGACACTAATATAAACAACAATGGATAGGAAAACATTAAATTTGCAGCCATTTTGTTGCAAGGAGCAAAAGACAAGACAATTTAAACAAAATCCCCTTCTAGGGATGTAAACAAGCGTACGTAAAGGTGAAAGAGTAAAGTCTTCGATCTGCATATGAGAGTTGAGTTACTCGAGGCTAGCGCTTGCATTTGCATTAACTCAGCGCAATGCATGAAAAAGTAGTGCGGCAGAGGTGCAGCGCACTGAATTGTGGGGGATTTTATTTTTATCTATACTTGTTCGCAACCAAATCTGCGCTATTACTATATGAGTTGCATTCAATCAGTCCCGTTGATTGGTGCTTTCACTGCATCCTTTCCTATGATCGCATTGGTTGAACGCAATGCAATGCAACAAAGAAGTATTCACACAAGGATTCTGATGTGAATATGGCGTTGCGTCTGCATTATGCTACTTTGTCTTCCATCGCATCAAGTGTAAATGCTAATGTGAACAAAGCATTGCAGCATGATTCTTGCAGTCCTTGCATATGCGTGCTTATTGGCTTTCATGCGCTTGCGGATTACCCACAATGCATCATTTTGTTGCGTTTGCGTATGCGAAAGTGTGAACACAAGTGGCTCGGCAGCCAAGAATGCTTGACTTAGGCACAAATGACCTAAATGAGTGGACAAAAACAAACGACAATAAAGCTGTTCGCAGTTAATCGTCATTTTTTCCACTTTTTATAAACGGCTTTAATTAAACATCATTTTATTAAAAACCAGAAGACATTGAAACGCATCTAATAATTTTATACACAGCATAAGTGTGGGGTTGTATCGATCGATTTGGCCTAACAAACGGACAAATCTTTCTTCGAACTCACCTGTCAGACTCCTGAATGCAGCAGTAAGGAAACTCGCAGAGAGTAAAACTGTTTCCCCTATTGACCTGCCACATTACTTGCCAATTCGCATCATTCATAATAAACAAAACAGTCAAAAAGCAAAGATTTGCAAAACTCGCATGACAATGCCCTCTTCAGCACAACTTAGCAATCTTGGCTTGTGGGCAATGATGCTCCATTAATTGTTCCCATCCCCACTCTTAAGCAGAAATATAGTTACCCTTTAGTGATTTCCGCCTTGTTGGATAATGCAAGAGGCAATCGACTCAAAGTTCATTGAAAAATTGATGCTTGATTACACATGGAAATATCAGACTCTTGCTGCTACTTCTTCTGCATGAAAGCAGAATGGGAAAAACTAGTGAAAGTGTATCAACATTTTAAATTTTTTAAAACTTCTTCAATAAACAAAAGTTAGAAAAGCTATTTTAATAATAAATTAAAATAAAATGATAAAATACATTTGGTTTTGTTGTTCATCTGAAGACACCAAAAACTCCGCTTTAAGTTTTCCAGAGGATTAAAAGATCAACCGGAGTTCGTTAAGCTACCTTTTGACATCTTTTTAAAGGTTTTAATTTTAATTATGGCCATCAAAAAAGCAAAAAAACTATAAAATTTGAAATTTGTTATGAGTTTCTGAGTTTCTTTCAAGATTTTTTAATTTTTATATTTTTATATAACTTATATATATTTTTCTTAACCCTGAGTGATTTATGCGAGTAAAATGCAGATGCATAAAAGAGAAAACAATAAAACTGAGAACATGGGTGCTTTTAATATACACCCGAATCGAAACAGTTTTCCATTCAGTCAGCGTGAAATTTATGTGCCAAAACGAAATTAATTTCTCCCAAATTTCACCTCAAATTGACTAATTTCCACTTTAATGCGGTCGGTACGGTGGAAAAATAAAAATAAAAACAAATCGATAGATCAAATAGGGAGTAAATGCGTTCAAAAAGAGTTCACTTTTACTTTAGATAAATATATATACGAGTAGAGAGAGAGAGAGTGTGTATAAACTAGTCTGTCTCTGTGTGAAATGACTTTTTCTTTCTCCCCATTGCTTTCGTATATATCGAATTGTGGGCAATGTAATCTGTTGGCTGACGTGCAAGATCTTGTTACCAACTGCAGCCATAACCATGAAATGAATGGCATGCACTGTAGCCTTTATTCAGGGCTCGATGCCTCTCCATGCATCAAAGAGGATGAGCGATTTCCTACTTGAATAGAATCCATTGATTTCCTGTCTTACCATTGGTCACCACCGACCGATCACCTCCATAAAATCCTCAAAGAAAAAAAAATTTTAACACATTTCAATCGAACCACCACAACAAGTCGATTCATTCCGTTACCACAACACGTCGCCCCTTAATTATATCATGGACCCGTCATAACTTTGATTACGAGCACAAAAAGAAGTTAATTTCGTTATCTGCAATTTATAAATGTGTGGCCAACTTTTTTTTCCCTTTCTCTCTTTTATTTCCATCATGATGTCATGTCCCAATTCGCCCTTTGATGTAATTTTTTTTTTTTTTGTGCCAGGACTGATGGCTTGCTGAGTCACATGGTGTGTCCACGAAACAAATGAATAGCCGCAGGGGTCACGTGTCCCCAGCGTCACGAAACAGTTTGGTGGTGAAGATCATGTGACCTCATCTACGCGTGGAAGAAAATTTTTTCCATTCCCTTTTCACTTCTTTTTCGATTGCTAAGGGGCATCACACAGACAATTTCCAGGTAATCTCCCTCGCTTTTCTTCTTCTTTTTTCCTGATAGATGAAGTAGAGAAAATGTTCTTCTTAAATAAAAAAAAATAAAAATTTTTAAAAAAATATATTTTATAAAGAATATTAGGATTTTTTTTAAAAAAAATTAAAATTTATAAAGGAGATTTTTCCTTTTGATGTGTTTAAATCAAATCAAATGAAAAAAATGCTTTAAATTAACTTTTAAAAATAAATTTTTCATGCCAAACGATGTTCCACGAAGATTTTCTGTACTTACAAGGTCCAAGAAGCAGTAAAAGTGTGTCCTCAGGTTTATGGGAATTGCAGGATTAAAGGTGAGGAAGAGGAAGAGGAAATTAATTCATCATTTTGCCACCATGTTTAAGAGATATCATTTTATTTCTCCTAAGAAATGAGAGAGAAAAAAATTACAAGGTATCATTTTTTTTCTTAAATATATATTTTTTATATATTTCATTTATATATATGTATATGTATAATATTTATGTATTGAAATATGACGAGCCAAAAGCATCATTGTTTATAAATATTTTGAAATATGAATATTTTCTCTCAGTTTTTTTAAATGATAAAACAAGTTACAAAATTTGTTGCAAAAAGTTCGTTAGTTAATTTTTTTTCTATATATATATTTAACAGCAAAAAAGTTGGTTTTTTTGATTGGCTGAGCAATGTAAAATGTAAATGAGTTGGAGAAAAGAGTTTTTCGTGACAAAAAGTTGAAAAACACGCACAAAAAAACAAACAACGAGAAGAAGTAAATGATATATAAACAGTACTCAAGTTATAGTGAAGAATTATTGCTAAATGTTGAAATCAATCTAAAAATGTTCGATTTTTAGCCATTTAAAAAATACAGCACAAAAAACATTAACAAGAAATTCACTCTGTTTCATGATATGTATGTGCAACAAATGCTCAAAACATGTCAGAGAAAAAAACCGTTATGGGACTTGTTTTTATTTTTATTTTTTTAAATGCATAAACATCACACTAAAAAAGCAGTTTGTCATTTTTTTCTCTGACATTTAGAGTATTTGCTTTTATTTTTATTTAATTGACACCAACAGGCAGCTGCCATTCGTAGTCGAACTTTACCGATTATTTTTCGATCGCATGCACAAACACATGCGATGGAAGAAATGTGACACTGAAGTACTCGCTCTGCGATACCACGGCTTCCTTTTGGTGCCAGTCGACGGAATGGACCCTGGAATTGAGAGTAATCAAATTTAATGTAACTTTATTGTTAAATGTTGCCGTCGCGTCTACCCGAATCAAGGGGCAGCAATAAAAGAGCTCGCTGCCCTTTGATTCGACGCACTTTCCTGCAATACTAGACAGAAATTGCGGATGGTTTTAAATTCGATTATTTTCTCCCTTAAAATATCGCGATGTAACTGTACTAAATATCGATTCCAACTAATCAAACCTCAATCTACAACTTTCTAATTGGGAATTGTTTTCTATCTCTTATGGTTAAGGAGTTAATTCGATGCAATTTCCTGCAGTAATTGAAGAAATTATGAACTCTTTTAAATTCGATATTTTTTACCCTTAAAATATCGCGATATAAATTCAGTAAATATCGATTCCGACTAATCAAACCTCGTTCTACAACTTTCTAATTGGGAATTTCTTTCTATGTCTTATGGTTAAACAGTTGATTTGATGCATTCCCTGCAATACACTTTGCAGATTTTTAAATTTGATTATTTTTGCCCCTTAAAATATCGCGATATAAATTCAGTAAATATCGATTCCGACTAATCAAACCTCACTCTACAACTTTCTAATTGGGAATTTTTTCCTATATTGCACGGTTAAGAAGTTATTTAAATTTCACTTAATTTTCCTCCTTTTATTTTGATTTGTTGATCAATAGACGTAAACCTGAAGGTGTTTATCGATCGTTGTTAATTTTAGTCACAGCGAAAAACAAAAGCTGGTGTTTGTACGTTTTTATTCATTTTGTTGGCAGACATAGAATTTGTGAGTTTGTGTCGAGGGATTTGGTGCGGAATTTAAATGGTTTTCTGCCTAATTACCAGCCTTATAAATTAGGTGAAGTTTACAATCGTCTTTGCTAAGTTTGCAGAGACAAATTGGCAAGCAACTAGCAATGGAATGGGCAAGTTAAAATACATTTAAACTTAAAGTTTCCCAATTGATACCGGCACCGCGTTTTAATTTACTATTCGAGCCATTAAAATAAATGAAATCAAGATTTATCACTTGATTCCACCAAGGTCGCCCAATTGGCATTTTACCACGGCTTTTCTAATAAATCAGATCAAACTGACCAACACAAATTACATTTTTCCATCATTAGTTTTACGTTGCATTCACCTAATTCATAATTAAGCATTTTCTAATTGCGAATTTACACAACCAACTTACTCACCTGTTTCCATATTTTCTTCTAAACAAATTTCCTCCGAATTTCCTTTCTGCATGTAAAAAAATTAAATTTTTTTTAATAATGTGTTTGAGGTGAATTTCAGTTGTCTGCTCATTTTATAACTGACATAATACAAAAAAAGGAGAAAACTTGTTATTTTTTTCTCCTTTACAACTTCAATTTGAATATAGTTTCATGCTAAAGCAAGCACAAGAAAACCTTTCTTCTTCGTTCTTTTTTTTGCTTTTCCTTCATTATTTCTGTTCGAGTGGATATTTTTTGTCACTCATGCTTATCCTTCAGTTTGAAAGAATAAGGGAAATGGTAATCTCGAGTGTATTTGACGTTTATAAACGACGTTTATAGAAATAAAAGTGGAATTATATAATTAAATTATACATTCTTGTGTTGTTTTTTTGTGAGAATTATTCCCAATTCTACCACTTCCGGTGTAATTGGGATGTTGGAATTCGAGGAAACCAAGAAAGCAAGAAAATTTCGTGCATCTAATTCCCAAACGGAAGTAGATTAAGTGTCTGCACTCGCAAAAATAAGACAAAAGAAAAAAATGTGGCCCTGAAAGTTGGCCTAAAATGGACTTCCGGTCGAATTAAGGAACTTTCAATTTTAAAGAAACCGAGATTTAAAAATCTTTAGGGCCTGAAGATTTTAGATAGTTAATTCAACCGGAAGTAGCAATTGAGAAGTCTACATTTGCAGAAAAATAAGTCTAAAATCAACTTCCGGTAGAATTAGAGGGCTTTCAATTTTTGGGAAACTGAGTAAAATAACTCTCAAAAATTTTAATCGAAATTCGGAAGTAGCCAAAAAGAATTCCATTTGCAGAAAAAAAATTGGCGCTTGAAAATTGGTCTAAAATAGACTTCCGGGCCTTTTAATTTTTGGAAAACAATTTTTTAACTGAAGTCCTGAAAATTTAAAGCCTTTCATTCAACCAGAAATAGAAAAAAAAGAAACAGGTTTAAAAATAGGTATAAAATAAACTTCCAGTTCAATTAAAGCTATTTAAATTTTTAGAAACCCCAGAAAAATTCCTCAACCGAAACTCCTGAAAATTATAAATCTTTAATTCAACCGGAAATGCATAAAAAAAGTCATTTTTATTTTATTTACCATAATTTCTCTTCTTTTATTGGCCTCTTCGACCGCTTTATCCAATAATTCACAAACGAAAACCTTGGCTATTTCCACCAATTCAGGATCTGTCTGTAAAGTTTTTATAAGCGAAACATAAGAAAAAATAAAAAAATGGCACAACAAAATATTTAGTTTGAACTTTTTTACTCCTTCTCCTTCTCTTTCTATTTCTCTTCCTTCCCCTTCAGTGTGCATCGAGCTCGAGATCAAAAATGAGGCGAATTAAATTGTGCCGTGTCACTCAACGAAATCACTAAGTCAATACAATTATACGACCTCTATATTTTTTTTAAAAAATATTTTCATCTTTTTATTTTTCTTCCCAATTTATTTAAATAGAAAGAAAAAAGAAAAAATGAATTAAACAAACCCTCGTTAGAACGACGCCTTTATTAGTGCACGACGCACAAATAAATTCGAATTTAGACGCGGTTGGGGAAATTCAACGGCAACGAAGGTGCGTTTTGATTAATTTGACCCTGAGGAATGGCGGCACAAGTCTGATTTGGTCAAATTGTATTAACATGGCGGAATGAAAAACCCCCAAAGAACTAATTAACATAAAGAAAATAATCCTGCATAGAAAAGGGCGATAAATTTGCGCATGCACACGCCTTTTCCTTTCCCCTCTGCACCCGTCCGAGTAAATTGGCTGCTGAAACGCCAGCCACCCACTTGCTACACGCCGCACAGGCACAACAAACCTGCACATGCGCATCGAGTCGCTTAAATAAATTAATTTTATCTATATTCACTCGTAACACTTTCAGATAAAAAACAAAATCTTTTCCGTGGTCAGGATGAAGGAAGGGCGCAGCGCAGACGAAAATGATGGGCGTTTCAAGTTGATTGGAGCCGCCAATACTGTATGGGGCTCAAAGGCGCCGGTATTTGAACCAATCAAAAGAAAACATGGCCCATCACTCGAATCAGATTGAGTGGATTTACTTTTATTTCTCTCACCTTCATCAGTTGGTCCGTGTCATCCATCTTTTCATCTTCCTCCACCTCTTCTTCTTCTTCTTCGAGCACGACCTGCAATTCCTCGTCTCCTTTAGTGTGCGCATGCGAGATGTCTCCATTTTGCACTATTTCGCTCGCTTTGTTGATCACTCGCGCAACTATGTGCTCTGCTTCACGTCGAACTAATTCCAATTCTTCCGTGCTCACATCCTTTTCCAAAACAACAACAACAACAAAATATATAAAATTTGTATATTAATTTTTTTTTATATGTATATATTGTGTGGTATATTATAAAAAATTCAACTTGACATGCGATTCCGTGAGGAAGAAAAGCCTGTGATGTATACCGCTCGGATAAAATTGCGCTTGCTCTGACATCAAGGTAAAGAAAAGTTGACAAACTGCAGCACAAAAGATTTCATTCAAAATACTTTAAGCCGTTTTAATTGGTGTCCATCACTCTTGAATGATTTATTACCAACACGCCAACGTAAAGTGACAGTTTATAGACACTTATATATCGAGGGAAAAAATTTATTATGTTCGTAACAACAACACAAATTAATTTTTTGGAATTTTAATTTTGCCAAAAAATATTAAACTTTTTGTTTTGGTGGAATTTTTTTTATTTTTTTAAGTATAAAAGAAAGTAAAAAAAAAAGAACTATA